>VDFB02268559.1:42643-148134 GCA_007258455.2 Sequoia sempervirens
CTGCGGACAAGCCTCATGAATTTTAAACTGGTGAGAGCCACAACCAACAGGCTCTTTATATGAAATTCCTCTGTACTTCGTCATACGGGCCAGAATATAAATGATGTAAGAACCCATATAAAATATCTTCGTTCTTCTCAAGCTCAGGAGTTGCTCGTGCAAATTGTCACTGATCATTTCGGCCCAGTTGACGTAATCCTTTCCTTCCAGCACGAGGTTGATGTAGTAAAACATCCAAGGCTCAAAAATAAATGACTGCGGGCAGCCTCCAACTCGACTCAGCATCATGATGAGATCACAATACTCCTGCTTCAAGTCATTTGCAATGATTTGTCTCGACAGCTTCGTACGAGAAGGCTTGGGGTTGCTCATCCAGTGAGTATTGATCGTTTCTGTGCATCTCTCGAATGCAGAAGCATACATTCGCTCGGCTCGCTCCCTTGATTTGTAAATCATGTTCCTATGCACTGGGATTCTGAAAGCCTCGCCAATGGCAGCAAAAGTGAGGTTGGCGAGCACTTGACCATCTGGTGACATGATTGACCTGTAATCCTTCTCATAGCAGTTGGCGCACTCCATCATCAGCTCCGAACACTGAATGACTAGTGGGAAACCAGCAGTTGCATATAACCCACTTCGAATGATGTTGTGTGAAGTGTTTGAAGGCTGATGACCACCAAATCCCAGCATTCTTTTCCTGAAGGTCTCCAAGTTGACAGAGCCCAAATTTGTAAACGCCAGCTTGCCCAACTTCGAAGTGAACTTTGACTCTGGCATAAACGTCTTGCTCAGCTTCTTGATAACTGCTTGCCTGGATGCACCATTGTTGTCCTTGCCATTTGTCCTTGCCTCAGCCATCTGCAAAATAATAAACACCCATCAGCAATTTAACTTAGAAAAATAAATAAAATGCTTTGCAGGGCTGCCAGTCGACTTCAAGAACTTGAGAAGCTACAATATCATTTCTCATTCGCAAACCTCAACTTCTTCTTCAACAAGTTTGAGCTTTAAAACTTAGAAGATTTCTAAGCAAGCTTTAGCAACTCCACTTTACACTTAGCAACTTCAAATCAGCAAGTTCGCACTTTCTAAACTTTAAGCAAATTTCTCTTCAAATCGAAATTTCTCCACTTGCACTGGCAACTTCAAACTTTAGCAATAAAATCGAGCTTCAGCAACCCACAAGTTCCAGCCTTCAGCAAATTGCTTCAATAAATTTTGACTTTAGCAACACTCCAGCCTTAGCAAAATTTCGAACTTCTTCAACAATTGCAGCCACAGCAAAATTTCTCTTCAGAAATTCGAACTTCTTCAACTGGTGAGGAGAAATGAAAAACTCCTTAATTTTTATAGCAAAAATCGAATTCTAGAAGGAGCTAAGTTTAGTCAGTGCATTAAATTTCCACTACTCCACTTCAAGAATTCGAATTTTCCCTCTTCTGGCATTTTTGACACTTGTCTGAGAATCTCAATCTTTTAGAAGATCAACCTTGACTGCCACATTTCAAATTCACTTTCGAAATTTATTTAAATTCATCTTTTAATTCACCAACCGGAGCTCTATCCTGTAAATTTTAAATTCTACTTCTCTTCGGCTCTGGAAAATTCATCTGTGAAGAACTCGATCAAAATCATCTAGGCAATTCACTTCAAATTTGTTGTCTGGAAAAAATTCATCTTGAAAACACATTTTATTCACTTTGCCTTAGAAAATTTTAAATTCTCCCTTAGGAAAATTTCACAATTCGAGCACCGATCAAATTCTTCATGCTGAAGGCGTTGGCGAAGTGCGGAAGACATAGAAATCCATTTCTCATCACAAACGTCCAGTACCCAGAAGAAAATTTTCTCCAGAATTTGTCGAATCCATGGGTACTTAACAAATGGGTTCATTTAAATTTTAAAATTTTGAACCTTAGAAAAATAATTCCTCATGAAATTGAATCCCATTTTTCATCTTTGTGATTGTATTGTGTTGCTTAGATTCGAAAAAAGAATTTATCAATCCTGTAGTGCCAGCATCTTCTGACTCCGCCACTGGAAAATTTATTCGTGCTCCAAGAAGAACTTCACCACCTTCAAGGTCTAGGTGTATTTTCTAAGGAAGAAAATATTTTGCCTTAGAAAAATTTTAAATCACCTTGAAAAATTTTGTCTTAGGAAATTTTGTTCAACTTTGTTCACCTCGCCTTAGGCGCATATCTAACTTGGTGAAGGATATTCATCTTGTCTTTGGAAAAAATTTCAACTCTTAGCACTTTCAACGACTAGCAACTTTGTTTTCACCACCACCCTTGGCGCATATGACACTTGAAGAAGAATATTGACCACGCCTAGCATTTTATTCACCCTTGGCAATATTTTCTAACACTTTAGCATTTATCTTTACTCACTTCAACTTGGGCGCATATTGACATGCATGAAGGATGACTCTTGGACTTCCCTGTTTTTGTCTTCACATGGCCCCATTTGGGCGCATTTAGGCCTAGGAGGAGGATGGGCGCATATTAGAGGATGAGAAGAATTTTAAATCTCCAACGCCTTGCATGTGACTCTTCATCTTCCTCGTTTTTGTCCTTACATGCATGCTTTGGGTGCATTTTGGCCTAAGAGGAGGATGAAACATGTTGACTCCTTTGACTTCTTTCCTTTTGGGCGCATTTGAGCATATGTGCAGGATGGGCGCATTTAGGGGGTGGTGGAGGATATTTCCGTGCCTTAGAAATTTTTGCTATCAACTCTCTCAAGGTGGGTGCATTTTGATGGGTGAGGAGGATGAAAAACTTTGACTTTTTGTTGACCTCTTTCTTCTTGGGCACATTTTGCCATAGGAGGTGGACAAAGTTTCATACTTAGAATTTTTTATGCCACTACCTTGAGTTGGGCGCATTTAGCTATGGCTACAGGATGAAAAACTTTGACTTCTTTGACCTTCATGCTGCATGGGCGCATTTTGGCTAGGCAGGAGGACGAGTTTTGGACTTAGAAAATTTTCCATGCTTCTTCATCAACTTGGGCGCATTTTTAGGTAGCTGCAAGATGAAGTTCCAGACTTAGCCATTTTTCCTTGTCCTTGCCAGCTTCTTTGTGCCTTACTATAAATAGTAAGTCTCTTGATTTTGACACTTCCGAGGCTTAGAATGATTTGAGATTTTACTTTTTAGACACTGCATCTTCACAACCTCATCAACCTGTTGACACCGCTATTTCGGGTTGGCCTACTATTTTTAGCCCATTTCTGGAGGTGATTTACTATTTATAGTAACTGCTCATTTCTAATATCTCCACAACTCCGTTTGCTTTGAAATTCGAATGAAGTGCTCCTCACCATGTGACCTGCCTGCTGACATCGGCACCTGCTGCTGATTTGCTATTTTTAGCCTATTTCTGAAATGACTTACTATAAATAGTAAGTGTTCCATTTGCCCTCAAATTTTATCAGCAGATAGCTTGAAGGACACTGATCATGGTGGTTTACACCGATTTTCGAAAATTCTAACTTTTTACCCCTCTTTTCAGGCTCCGAAGCTGGAAACCCTAATTTGCTCTGCATGCATATCAAACGATCTCCGTTTGTTTTCGTTTCTGCTGCATTGCGATCAGCTCGTGATTCTGGAGTGCTGGCAAGCGGCTGCCGGGATGCACCTGCTAAAAATAGTAAGTTCCCAAATGAGTGATTATCCTATTTTGCATGTCACACCATCGCGAAGTCTTCGAAAAACCCATAAAGAATCATCCGACATGCAAAGAAAACCCTGACATGCAAACCCTAAAAATAGCCTCTGAAGGCTGAACTCTAAAAGTCGTTATCTCACTTTGCATGTTACACCACTGTGAAGGTCTCTAAAAACCCAGAAGGAATCTCCAGACATGCACCGGAAAACTCTGCATCTAAGCCCTGAAATCTGCTCCAGAAGCTGAACTGCTAAAAATAGTAAGTTGTTTGTTTCAACTCAAATTTTGCACACAAGAAGCTTGATGTATTCTGAATGCAGTGTGACTGTCGGAAACTCCAGAAATGCCGAAAGATTGCCTGTAATTGCACACTTACTAAAAATAGTAAGTAGCCGAAATCTAGTGAAAATTTGCTGAGAGCTCGCTAGAAGCATACTGACCTCAATGTTAACCCTTATTTTCAATTTATTCACTTTATTTGACCCTAAATTGACTAGGAAAGTACAAACCCTAATTTTCAGACTTCGCCAAAATTTTACAACAACGGAGACATCCCTCGAAAGGCAGATAGAAAAGAGACCGGCAGAGAGAGAGAGAGAGAGAGAAAACCAAAGCCAAAAAGACCAGAATGGAGCAAAAATTAGGGGTCCCCATTTTGAATGGGGCGATGTGTGAAAAGGTCACAACAAAATGGAGCATCTATAACAACTGGCCTGAGAGGAGCGGCTGCCAACTTCGCCTTGCCAACAAACTGTTGACACAACTGACATTTGTGCACCCATTCATATGCATCTCGGAACATAGTCGGCCAAAAGAACTGTGCCCGTAAGATTTTGAAAGCTGTCACCTTTGAAGATAAGTGACCACCGCATGCTTGATTGTGAAAAGCTTCTAGCAAGCGTTGTTGTTGATCTTTGGTGACGCACAACAAAAATGTTTGGTCAAGTCCTCGCTTGTACAGGACGTTGTTGATGATCACATAATTTTGTGCTTTTAGCTTTAACGTTCGTTTATGTTGCTTGCTCAAATGACTTGGGCAATCACCATATGTCAGGTAATACCATATCTCAATAAACCATTCTCCCGAAGATTCGATTAGTAAGACCATGGGAAGATCTTCTTTAACTTCAGGTTCAATCTCAGGTATACCTTTGGCTTGAAACTTCTCATCACCATCCTCCGCTATCAACTGACAAAGACCTATCCCACGGACGAGTTTGGTCAGCTTGATCTCCAAGTCATACTCTTGCACTTTCGCGACCCAATTACCTCTCTTGGAGCCCATCTCCTGCTGAGTTAGCATGCTTTTCACTACTAGATCTGTGACATACACAACGGTGTGAGTATTCAAGATATAAAATCTGAAATTCTTTACAGCTCGGACCACTACATAGGCATTCTTTTCAATTTGAGAGTACCTTGATTCATTGTCCTTGAAACTGGTGCTCATGAAAGCTATCGGAGATTCAGTTTCTTCATTTAACTTTTGTGTCAGAATGGCAGACAGAGTATGCTCTAATGCATAACAATAAAGGATAAACTCCTTTTCAAAATCAGGACGGACTAGCACTGGAGTTCGACTAATGGCTTCTCTTATTGCTGCAAACGCCTTCTTGCCTTCTTCCATCCACTTGAAAACAGTCTTCTTCATCATAGTAGATATATCTTTAGTCAACTTAGAAAAATCCTGTACAAATCTTCGTATGAAATTTACTTTACCAAAGAAAGAGTGTACCCATGTCCTGCTTGTTGGAAGAGACAAACTTTTGATAGCTTCAACCCAGCTCGGGTCGATTCGAGTTCCCTCCTTGGAGACGATGTGGCCAAGCAACTTGCCTTCCGTCACCGAGAAAATAGATATTTGGGATTCAGCGATATTTTATGGTATTTGCACCTCTCAAAGACCTTCCCTAGATGTGAAAAATGATCTCCTCGTGTCTTAGAGAAAACAGTGAGGTCGTCTAGGTAGACAACTATTACTTTATTTCTCAAGTCTCCAAATGCCAAATCCATGGCTCTCTGAAATGTAGCACCGACGTTGATGAGGCCGAAGGGCATTCTTTCATAGGCAAATGTACCCCATGGGGTTGTGAATGTCGTCTTGAACTGACCTTCTTCAGCTACTGCAATTTGATTGTAACCAGAAAAACCATCCAATAAGGATAGCATCTCTGAACCGGTAACCGTTTGCAAGGTGTGCTCCATGATCGGCAAAGGATAATTATGCTTGAGCGATGATTGATTTAAGTTCCTGAAATCCACGCAAATTCTGATTTCTCCGTTCTTCTTGCGCACAGGAACTATATTCGACACCCAGGTGGAATGATGGATCGGAAAGATGATCTTTGCATTCACCATCTTCTGGATTTCCGCATAGATGGTATCTTGAATCCGCGGATTGTAGTGTCTTTGCTTTTGCCTGAAGGGCTTCGCTTCAGGTTGAAGAGGAATTGTGTGAGACAATTCTCTTGGTGTAAAAACTTTTAAATCTTCATATGACCAGGCGAAGACATCTCGGTATTGCTTGAACAATGAGATGAACCTCTCACTTTCCTCTGCAGTGCAGCATGTATCCAAATTAACAAGTTTATGCTTGTCAATTGTTCCAATATTGATTTGTTGATATTCGGCAGAGGTTCTTTCGCTTGAGTTTCTCTGATCTTGTATGTATCTGTCGTGCCTGTCAAAAATATTCTCCAAGGAAACCAAGCCCTTGGGTCCTTTTTGATCATCCTCCAGGGAAGAAGCCCATTAGTTGCAAATGGGTGTATAAGGTTAAATACAAAGCTGATCGAACCCTTGACAAGTACAAAGCTCGTCTCGTTGCTAGGGGGTTTTCACAGAAAGAAGGCATTGACTATGAGGAGACTTTTGCTCCTATAGCCAAGATGAGTACCATTTGGATCGTCCTTGCCTTACTATCCCAGTTTGGTTGGAAAGTCCATCAGATGGATGTTAAGAGTGCTTTTCTCAATAGTGAGTTGAAGGAAGAAGTCTACATGATGCAGCCTCCAGGGTTCAAGGTTGTCGGTAAAGAACACAAGGTGTGCAAATTGGTACAAGCACTCTATGGCCTGAAATAGGCTCCTCGGGCTTGGTACATTAAGATTGCCAAATACCTCACAGATCATGGCTTTCAAAGGAGTCCATCTGACTCTAATCTATATGTCAAACATACTGGTAGTGATATTCTTATTCTTGTTGTCTATGTGGATGACCTAATCATTACTGGCAACTCAGCAGATTTGATCGTTGAGATCAAACAGGATTTGTGCAGCACATTTGACATGACAGATTTGGGACTTTTGCATTACTATTTAGGTGTTGAGGTTTGGCAAACTAAGAACAGTATCTTCATCTCCCAATCCAAATATGCTTGAAGTCTACTGGATAAGTTCCGAATGCAGGATTGCAAACCTGCCTCCACACCCATGGAAAAAGGGCTCAAGTTGTCAGCTAAATTAGACTCACTTGTAGTAGATGAATCCTTGTTCCAACAACTAGTGGGCAGCCTCATCTATCTCACTGCCACTAAACCTGACCTCAGTTTTGCAGTGAGCTACATTTAACGCTTCACGACAACCCCAAAGGCTGATCATTGGGTAGTAGTGAAGCGTGTGATGTGTTATGTGAAGGGCACTTCTGATTATGGACTTCTTTACACTAGGAGTCACAATCCTAGACTCTCTGGTTTCATAGACTGACATTCGGCAGGTTCGGTTGATGACAGAAAATCAACATCTGGGTATGTGTTCTATTATCTCTAATTTTTAACTTGTTAAAAATTGGGATAACCTATCAAAATTTTGTATAAAATTGAAGATTTTCTCTCCTAAGGCACATTTTACGAGGTGCAGAGGTTTAAAAATTTCAGTTTTAGATCCATGGTCCCCTTGAAAATCCTTTTTCATTTACTCTTGATTGTTTTCATGAGTTTCTAAGTCTTTTTCCTTATGTTTTTGGTTAATTTCGGGTTTCTAGGTCATCACTGCAAGTAGGGCATTTAGTTTCTTATTACAAGTCAGTAATAGGAACTTTTTACCTCTGTTGCAAGTGATTTTGAATTTAATTTTTCATTTTAAGTCATTTGTAGGAACTTTTTGTGTAATTTACAGGTGTAGGAACCTTTTAGAGCACTTTACAAGTTACTTTTTTAAAAAGTGAACTTGCAATATATCTTTAAAATCCCGATTTCACTTAAATTACTTGTTATGAATCTAAAAAAAATCCTATTTGAGTCTTTTCTTTTAAATTAACTTGTTATTGACTTGAAAAACCCCCGATTTTAATTTAAAGTAACTTGCAACATGCTTTTAAAAGCTCGATTAGAGTCTTTTGATGAGAATAAGCTTGCAATTGCCTCTTTAAAGTCCGATTTAAGTGTTTTGACTTAAATAAACTAGTAAACTGTTGTGAGAAACTCGATTTCTCTTGGAATAAACTTGTAATGACTTCTAAAAGTTCTGATTTGAATTTGTATCATTCCATTACTTGTTCTGAGTTCTCAAAAACCCGACGCCATTGATGGAGAGGGCAGTTTGTGTTTGGTTTTGCTTCTCTTTCTCTTTTCATGGTGGTTTCATAAATGTTTGGCTGCAATAAGAAGACTCCCAGCTGTGATAAATCAAGTAATCTTCTTTGGCTGAGTTTGTGCAAGTCGCCTAGGGTTTTTCTTCCTCTTTTTGGCTTGCAATCTCTTGTTGCAGGTATGTTTCATTTTATTTTTGTGTTTCTTTTACATTTTAATGTTCTTACATTATGAAATCCTTTGTGATTGAGGCGCCTTTGTGTGAGTTGCTATTTGCATATTCAAAAAAACGTGCTTTCATGAAAAATGTGTTTTTCTTTGAGATACCTTTCATTTTTTATGCCCTACATCTGAAACGCCTTTCATTTCATACCATATGCCTCTCATTCTAGTTGAAAATGCCGTTCATTCCATAATACAAAAATTCTTCATTAAAACATCATTCATCCCTCAAAAAACGCGTTTTTCTTTCAACGTTTTTCATTCATTCAAAATGTCAATAAAAAAAAACGTCATTCCTATTCCATACGCCTTCATCTCACTAAAACGTGTTGTTCATTGTCATTCATTTCTAAATACCTCCATTCCTATTCCAAACGCCTTCATACAAACGCGTTTTTCACTCTTATTGGCTGAAAACATGTTTCTCATTTTCATTTTCATTGAAAACGTTTTCTCTTTCATGCTTTTCTCTTTCATGCTGTTGACCCTTCATTCCATGCCATTTCATGTTCATTTCACCTCATTCCCCCTTCCATTTCATCTCATTTCCATTTTCTACAAAAAAATAAAATAAAATAAAATAATGCCCTTGGCTGCAAATCGGGATTTTACAAACCAATTGCAAGTAGGGTATTTTAGTCAAAAATGCAATTACAAGTTCAAAAGAAAATAAACTTGCAATGACTTCTTATTTTACCTACTTTGCACTTTTCACTTGCAAAATGTTCCAAAAATCCCTATTTTTCACTTTAATTGCAGCCATCTTCCAAAATGCCGAAATAGTTCTCAAGTGCCAAAAAGTCAAACTTTTTGAGCTTGATTGCAAATGCAAGTTGAAAGTTTTGACTTGTAGTTTTCAAAGATGCAATCTAACTTTTCCATTTGCCATGAAAAGAACATGTCCCTTTCACTTGCAATCAATCTTCCAAGATCCGAAATGAGTTATAATCTTCATTTTCTGCCCTCATACAGCAAGAACACCACTCTGAGTTTGAATCTTCAACATGTCTACACATATTGATGTCGATGATGTCTTAACTTTATGGAATTTTCATCGCAGCCTTGCAGATTCTTGTTCAATGACAGAGGAACCAGCTTCTCCAACAAATAAAAAGATGAAGTACAAGTTTGATAAGTATCAGAATGAAATCTCCCCATCTCATGTGATCTCAAACATTGAAGAAATCAGAGATACAGAAATTGGACATGTTGATATGTCTAAGTTTCTTAAGAGAGCTGAGAAATCGACTTCACATGATATGCAGTTGTTGCCGAGAAGTCATATTCATTTGGTTTCGTCTTTTCCTGTTGCTGCCCTAGAGCCAGAGTTTGTCTTTGCATGTGCAGCTCGCTTTGACAGAGAATCCAGAACTATCAAAGATGATGATGGTAATGTGGTCATTAGGCTTGATCCAGAAACCATTAATAGAATTTTCAAAGTTCTAGATGCGCCAATATATTCAGACATTTCAATAAAGAGTGCTCTTGATCACTATGAGCAAAAGAAAGCAGATTGTATACAGCATATCAACACTAAATGGCTTTTAAAGCGTCGAGCTTGCTTGTCTCGGTGGCCCAAGCTATACCGGTCTGAATTCAAGGAAGAGATTAATGATATAATCACACTTTTGAGCAGGATAATGGGATTGAAATTCTCTAATGTTTTTGAGAAGTGGATGTACATGTTCATAGTGGTGATAAGGTGCAACACCCAATCTTCTGGGGTGAGATAATCAGTGATATTTTGTGTGAGCAACTTGCACAAGTCCCCACTACACTCACGTTCTACATGAACTCCTATTTGGTCTACATAGCAGCTTCATTGAGGCAGTTTCTAGGCCTTTCCACCAAAGGAGATAGATCGCTAGTTCTAGTTTGGGAGTATTATGATCAACTACCTTTAAGACCAAGTAGAATTCATCACAGGAGAGTCCAAGATGCATTCTTTAGTTATTTCATATGTCTATTTGACAAAACCTTACAAAACAACAGAGTATTGTTGTGACCTTTTCACACATCACCCCATTCAAAATGGGGACCCCCTAATTTTTGCTTCGTTCTCATCTTTTGGCTTTGGCTTTTCCCGTTGTCTCTCTTTTTGTTGTCTATCTTTCTGGGGATGTCCACGTCTTTGAACGAAATTGAGTTTTTGGCCAAGTCTATAGAATTAGGGTTTGCACTCTTCATGTCAGTTGAGGTCAAATTGAATTGGCTAATGGAATTTTGACTGTTACACTGTGCTTAGAACACTTTAAGTTATCTGCCTATGAATTTTGAGCTAAAACAAACAACTTGTTATTTTTAGCAGTCCAGGCTTTAGGAGTTAATTTCAGGGTTTACATGCAAAGTTTTTCGATGCATGTCTAGAGAATATTTCTAGGTTTTTTGAGACCTACGCGGTAATATAACATGCAAGATGAGATGATAACTTTCAATAGTCTTCACTTTGAAGGCTATTTTTAGGGTTTGCATGTTGGAATCTTCAACGCATGTCTAGATATTCTTTGTGGGTTTTTCGAAGACTTCGTAGTTATATAACATGCAAACCAGGATCAAGACCTTTTTCAAGAGTTGTCTTCGGAGGCTATTTTTAGGGTTTGCATGCAGGACTTTTCAATGCATGTCAGCATATTCATCATGGGTTTTTCAAGTGCTACACAACATGGTAACATGCAGGCAGAGTTGATCACTTTTCAGGAACTTACTATTTTTAGCCAGTGCCTGCATGCAATCTAGTTTGTTGGGTTTTTCTAGGTTTTGTGAGATCTCTCGGACTGTGTGACATGCAAACACGGATCCGACAACTGATCAGTCACTTTTTCAGACACTTACTATTTTTATCAAGATCACACCGGCAACTGCCCAGCACTTCAACATCACGAATAGAGCAAAATGCAACAGAAACGGGGTCAAACGGAGATCATTTGATCAACATGCAAGTCATATTAGGGTTTCTAGCTTCGGGACCTAAAATGAGGGGTCAAACGCCAAAATCTCTGAAAACTGATGTATCCCATTGCGATTAGTATCTTTCAAAGAATCCACTGGTAAAATTTGAAGGCAATCTGAGCACTTACTATTTATAGTAAGTCACTTCTCAAATAGGCTATAAATAGGTTAGCGTAGGGCACCACTGTGAACAAGTCAGTCAACCCACGAGGACCCCATGGAACAAACTCCACGTCAAACAAAGTTGCAGAAGTCCCGAAATCAAGCAGTTGCTATAAATAGTAAATTACCTCCAGAAACAAGCTATAAATAGCAAGTCGACACAAGATGGCAATGTGAACGGGTCAATTAGATCATGAGGATCCTATGGTGTAAATTTCAGATCAATTCAAGCTATAGAAGTGTGAAAACCAAAGGCTTACTAAATATAGTAAACAAGGGGTGAGCAAGCTAGAAAAGTGGCTAAGTCTTGGAAATTCCTGCAGGACCCCTGAAATGCACCCAGCCTTGAAAGGAGCTCAGAAAATCAACTAAGTCAGGAGAAATTCCCTCTCCACACTTGAAATACACCCAGTCTGAAGATGGATGCTGAAAATTGTCTAAGTCTTGAAAAATTCATGTTGCCTAGCCTAGATGCGCCCATGTTGGAACAGAGGTGGATGTTAAGAAAAAAAAGTTTCTAAGTCATGAAGTTCCTCCTGATACCCCTAAATGCGCCCATGCTAGAGGCTAGATTGGAAAAAACAAAATTCTAAGTCATGACAAGTTCCTACAGACCCCCTAAAATCGACCCTCTAGCTGGAAGAAGGTTTGCTAAGTCTTGAAATTCCTGTCCACCTAGCTAAATGTGCCCTAGCTCAGAAGGAGACAAGGAAAACGTTAAGTGAAGAGAAATTCCTCCATCACCTATCAAATGCACCATGTCTTGAGAGAAGCTCAGGAAAAGTTGCTAAGTGATGAAAATCCACCTCCCCCCTCTATATGTGCCCATGTTGGAAGTGACAATGGTGAGAAAATATTCTAAGTGCTAAAAGTTCCTCTAGACCCCTTGATATACGCCCAGGCTAGGAGAGACATGTTGTGACTTTTTCACACATCGCCCCATTCAAGATGGGGACCCCTAATTTTTGCTCCATTCTAGTCTTTTTGGCTTTAATTTTGTCTCTCTCTCTCTCTCTGCTGGTCTCTTTTCTCTTTGCCTTTTGAGGGATGTCTCTGTTGTTGAGCTTAAACGTAAATTTTGGCCAAGTCTAAAATTAGGGTTTGTACTTTCCTGGTCAGTTCAAGGTCAAGCAAGGTGAATAAATTGAAAATAAGGATTAACATTGAGGTCAGTATGCTCCCAGCAGGTTTCCAGCTAAGTTTCGTCAGATTCTGAGTACTTACTATTTTTAGTGTGTAATTCGAGGCGTTCCGTCAGCATTTTTGAAAGTCTGACAGTCACACTGCATTCAGAACACATCAAGTTACGTGAAAAATTTGAGCTAAAATGGACAACTTGCTATTTTTAGCAGTTCAGCTTCCGAAGCAGATTTCAGGGTTTAGATGCGGAGTTTTTCAACGCATGTTGGAAGATTCCTTCTGGGTTTTCGGAGACCTTCGCGATGGTGTGACATGCAAAATGAAACGACAACTTTCAGAGTTCAGCCTTCAAAGGCTATTTTTAGGGTTTGCACGTCAGGGTTTTCTTTGCATGTCTGCATATTCTTTATGGGTTTTTCAAGACCTACGCAGTGGTGTGACATGCAAAGCAGGATAATCACTTCTTCAACAACTTACTATTTTTAGTAGGTGCATCCCAGCAGCCGCCTCGCAGCACTTCAGAATCACGAACTGGTCGCAATGTAGCAGAAACAAGAACAAACGGAGATCATTTGGCATACATGCAAGATGAATTAGGGTTTCTAGCTTCGGGACCCGAAAAGAAGGGTAAAAAGTCAGAATTATCGAAAACCGATTAATACCACCGTGATCAGCATCCTTCAAGCTATCTGCTGGTAAAATTTGAAGACAAACAGAGCACTTACTATTTAAAATAAGTCGTTTTGGAAACAAGCTAAAAATAGCAAATCAGCAGCAGGCGCCGATGTCGACAGGCAGGTCACGTGGTGAGGAGCACCTCTTTCGAATTTCTAAGCAAACGGAGTTGTGGAAGTATCAGAAACAAGCAATTACTATTTATAGTAAATCACCTCCAGAAATGGGCTAAAAATAGCAGGCCACCTCGAAATAGCAGGGTCAACGGGTTGATGAAGCCGTGAGGATCCAGTGTTAAAAATTTCAAATCATTCTGAGCTTCAGAGATGTGAAAATTAGAGGAATTATTATAAATAGCAGAGCATGAAGAAGCTGACGAAGAAAGAAAAATGGCTAAGTATTGGACTTCATCCTGCAGCTACCTAAAAATGCGCCCAAGTTGATGAGGAAGCATAAAAAATTTCTAAGTATGAAACTTCGTCCACCTCCTATGCTCAAATGCGCCCATGCAGCAAGAAGGTCTGTTGTACCCAAACCAATTTTTTTTTTGCTTCATCAAGGCATTTTGCTTTTAAAAAGTCTAAACCTTGCTAAAATGTAGTAGAATACAGTTTTGGGCAATATCAAGCATGGAGTTTTTGTCAATATTTTGTCAGTCAAAGTCAGTTTTATTGAACAAAGCCTAAAACAGAGACTCAAAATGAAGATCTTCACGATGGAGGAGCATCTCACGACGACATTCCATATTGCAGACGGTCATTTCAATGATCGAAACAGAGTTTTCAATGATCAAATCATAGAGATTTCTCAGAGGAAAAGCACAAAAGCGCAAGTATAGCCCAGGGGCGCCCAGCTTATTGAAGATCAAGATTCTGGTTAAAATGTTCAGACATCCAGTCAATCTCTTCAGAATCAGTCTGGCTATCCGTCGAGCTATTCCGCGAGGCGTTCCGAGACCCATAGCTCCGGTTATCAGCGACATAAGTTGAGATCCTTAAAGTTCCAGATGTGAGAATTTTGTTCTTTTCAGGCAAAAGCGCGCCTCTAGCCTGAGGGTGCCCATCTCAAGGAGGGGGTAGATCTCGACAGTTTCGATGCCGAATGCAGTCAATCCGTTCACAACTAGTCTGCTTATCCGACGAGATATCAAGCACAGTCATCCGACTCTCAGAGTTCAGACAGCAGTCATCCAAAGATCAGCTTAAAATGGAGTTTTCACGTTTCTGAGCTTCTCCGTTTGTTCCCAGTGCAAGTAAAAGCCAGGGGCGCTGGCTTAAAAGACCCTCCAGATGGCAAAATTTGCAGACAGAGTCTTCACGACATCAGTAATACTCTAGCCTAGCTCCGCAACGCATCATTCAGCTTGTCGATCCGACGTTTCAGGTGGTCGTGGCGGAGATTCTACCAAGCACGTAATTTCACGGGCGGACCAACAAATGATTTTCAGTGTATTTCCACAGTCCAGAGGCGCCTAGCCTTTAGGCCTGTCAGATGAGCCCGTTCGCGTTTGAAGTCTTCACGACTATTGAGCGTTATCATTTTATCTTTCCAACGAGCACAGCCGTCAGCCTTCGGGATTTGGCAGTCGCTCGTGCGTGTGAGGTCTTTGGTGTAATACTGCAAAGTGAGGACGTCCGGAAAATGGCCAAGTCTGGGAGCGGTAATCTTAAATAAAATACACACTGAAATTTTTGAGGTCTTAGAAGCAGTTTTCTTGCCTCGTCACCTCTAGAGACTTCTCTTATAGGCCCTTATGGCTGTCCGTTAAAACAGATAGTGCCTGAATCGGGTCATCCCAGCTCCAGTTATCAACGGTCAAAGTAGGGTACTTGGATGAACGTTCGACTTTCGCCAAAATGACAAAAGTGCAACCATGAGCCAGGGGCGCTTTTACTTTTGAGGCCCTTAACACAGCTTTCAGCTGTCATGCATACAGTCGTTGGATGCAGAATATCTCCAGTCATGTAGTGAGCTTCGTCTCATGTCAGCAGGGTTCACCGTTCACCATCGGCAGCCGTTTGAAGCATCAGATGGCAGTTTAGGCAAATGGCTGTCTAGAACCCGTAAAGCAATTTAATCAAGTGCGCCTAATTTTTCAAGGGGTTAAACAATGGATTTTGCAGTTGTGTCTCCCAGCAGACATTTCTTCCTTGTTCAGTAGGCTTTCCGATGAATATCTCGTAACGCCCCTCTTCACATCACTCGGGTCATCATCCGAAATCATGGTCAAAGTTGGCTGGGCCAGATGTTGTCACAGCCTATAAAATAGGGATTTAGTACGAAGTATCTTGAGCAAATGGATGCCTATGTGCTCAAGAGATGACTTTTCGGAATCGTTGAAGTCAAACGATGAATCTCAGAGCTTCAACCAGGTTGTCAACTGGAGTTCAAAATATACTTGTTTATTAATGGCGATTTTCTATTTTTGGCGCCTTTGCATGAGAATAAATATTTTATTATTTATTTCAAATTTGAACTTCCAGTCAGTGGCAGTGCAACTGAAAGGCAACCAATCAGAGGATTTCTATTCTTGTTAGGGTTTATGAATTCTTGCAGTCACAATTCAGTGCGAATTTCTTCTTATTTATACATGGCGCCATCTTCATTATTGTTCACAAAGTTTTCAAGAGAAATTCGATTTTCATTAAAGACAATTCATCTTTAAGTGAAATTCGTCATTGCAAGTTCATATCTTCAAAGAGAAATCGAAGTTATCAATTTTCAAAGCAACTTCAGAGAATTCGAATTTTGTTAAAGGAGATTCATATTTAATATTCAAAGGCAAAATCGTAATTCCTCAAAGGCGCAAATTTCAAAAGATAAATTCGTGGTTTCTCATAATTTCAAAGGCGCACTTCCAGAGCAATTCGCAAATCCTTCATATTCAAAGGCGTATTTTTCATATTCAAAGGCAAATTTAATTTCAAAGGCGTATTTCATATCAAAGGCGAATCCTCAAATTCAAATTAAATTCGTATTTTCTTCAGAGAAAACTCGAATTTCATTCATAACATAAGGCGCAAATTTCAAGAGAGGAAAATTCGTGGTTTTCAAAACAAGGCGAATTCTTCCAGTTCAGAGGCGAAATCTACATCAATTCTCAGAGGCGATTTTTCCTAATTAATCTTTTTGCAGATTCAAGTTCACAATTATCAGTTATTCAAAGAAATCTTGGGCGATTTTCACAAAAGAAGACATAATAAAAACGTCTTTTTCATCCTTCAGATCTCAGATTTCTCACAAAATACATAGTGCATGTTCCTGAAATTGGCGAATTTGGCAAGTCTCAGTATCTGGATCATTTCCATATAATTTCCTCGAGTTGAAATTGTGCGTTTGATTTTTCATGAATTTTTAGCTTCAGAACATTCGTTCTCGAATTGCTGATTTTCTCAAGTGAAAAATCTCTGTACGATCAAGTAGAAGTTGAATTTTCGCAAATCTGACATTCTGGGTTGTCTTAGAATCCTTTTTTGGACAAAACCCATATCTCGGATTTTTCGCTGAAAATAATTCTTCGAAAGGCTATTTTTAACTCTCGCAGGCTATTTTTAGATTCCAAAATCTTGTCGTAATATAATGAAGTTCATACCACCGTGCAAGTTTTTCGCATCGCAGTTCACTCAAATTAATACAAGACCAAAACCGTCTTTACTCCATGATTTTCTCAAAGTTGGTTGAGACATCTTCAAGCAAATTATTACCGTAAGGTGATATAGACTCCAAGTAAGATCGTGGTTCGACTATCTGCATTATTGGCGCTTCCCGCTATTCAGAGGCCGCTTCCATACCTATCTCCGCTCATTGTGTTGAGTTCATGATGTTTTGTATTAAGCATTACAACTTTGCTACTCGTGAGATAGTGTCAATAGATGGACGAGTCATTTGTAGTCTCAAGCCTCTGGACATTGAAAGAAGTTTTGGTATCCCTCAGCACCCGAACAATTTGGTTATTTCTATGGAGCAAAGCAGTACGCCGCTTGATACTGATGTGACAAATGTCAAGAAGATGGCAGAAAGATGGCTAAACAAAGCAAAGAACAGATTGCCAAACAATGGGTCGTGGTGAGTACAAGGATGAGCACGCTGACTTAATCACACTCTTTGAATCGTGGTCTCGTGTCAGCACATGCAAATGTTTTCCAGCCTTGGATGTATTACATTATTGGTCGCATCGTTTCTGGGCAGGAGCATTATGACTGGGCATCCTTCATCAACGACATTCTCCACAGGCAGATTACCGGTTTCATGGTTGCTCACAAGTTTCACATGTGTTCATATCTCGTGTACTTGATCGCTTATCAGGGTCAGTTCCGAGGACTTAACACCGTGGGCATTCTCACTGTTCAGAAGGTTTATCAGTATTATGATCAGCTTGAGTTCACCAGAGCTGAGCGTCATTTCAAGCGTGTTCATGAAGCTTTCTTGACCTACACAGTGAGGAACTTGGACCGGGAGTTGCACGTTCGTATCTCGGCAGTTGCTAGGGCAGCGATGGATGGATGGGCAGATTGGTTTATTCAGTTCCCAACATACACCTACATCCGAGTATACGGTTTCACAGGAAATCCAGCTATACTTCCACGTTATCCTTCGGATAAAACAGTTTTTCAGGAGTTCCTTAGACAGATGCATGATGTTCATCGTCTTCTACGCCGCATGCACAGACCATCACTCAATTTTCCTTTTCAGTTTGGAATGTATTGGTGCAAGTCGGCAATTGATGCAAGGATTGCAGGACAGGAACTTGAGAAATATCATCTTAAGTATCTTGTCGAAGCACGTTCCTATGACCTTTCAGGTCATTATACAGCTCGCCTCGCTGGAGGCATATATCACGAGCCTTCTATGGAGGATTACTGAGCAAATTGCGCAGATGACTTCGAGGTTCGCAGACGCAGTTACGGCCGCTTCTCTCTCTCACAGATTTTTGTTTTCTTGTCAGAGGATGTGGGAGAATTATCAGATGATGAGGGAGAGGTTCTTCCT
Source organism: Sequoia sempervirens (assembly GCA_007258455.2). Taxonomy (NCBI): domain Eukaryota; kingdom Viridiplantae; phylum Streptophyta; class Pinopsida; order Cupressales; family Cupressaceae; genus Sequoia; species Sequoia sempervirens. The sequence goes on from VDFB02268559.1 coordinate 60,984, forward strand.
CAGTTTTTCAGAGAGCAGGTCGATACACAACCGTTGCCAGCAGTAGATTGGTATGCCAAAGAATATGCAACGGTCAGGGAGAGGTCAAGTAGAGTTATCCAGAACAGTATACTTTTCCTCGACAGCAAGAAGACAAGGAGGGTGAGTATTCCCAGAGCAAAGCCGCCAATAGTGGTGAATCCTTCGCTACCTTCCTCATCAAAACCTAACAAGAAAAAGAGGAGTAACCCTCCTAAGAAAGTACAAGTGCCAAATAATTCAAAGGGCAATGCGCTTGCCACTGTTTCATACACAGAGCCTGACAGACAGCCGCTTATCACAGAGCCAGTTCAGAGATCAGCTCAGAGCCCGCCAGTACCTGAGGTTCAACCTCAAGTTCCTATAACAGTTTCAGAGCCGTCACCAGTCCCAATTCACATTGAATTGGACTTAGACTCTCCGCCTCGTAGTGGGTCTTCTACACACTCACTCTCATCAGTACCTCCTGTCGCTAGTGCAGACCCTTCTAGTAGCATTAGCTGAGATCAATCTTGGATCGAAGCTCAGCTTGGAAGGAAGAGGAGGCAGCCATCCTATGTTCTTAATCATTCTGATTTTGATGACATTTACCAGGATGCGCCAGATAAGAGAGTCAAGAATATGGTTCATGTAGAGAGAAACACTAACATGGAGATTGTCATTGAGACCGCCGTACCTCCACAGGGTAAGAACTTAGCTGAATTAGAATCTCAGGATTTTGAAGTTATCACAGTCAACCTTGGTCGCAGCACACGCCAGACACAGGTTGATCTTCTACAAGTTGCTACAGACAGTGCCAGGGATAGAATGTTAAAAGACGGAGAAGATAAGGCAGCCCTCAAGGCTGAAATCAGACAGCTTCGCCAATACATTTCTAGCCTCGTACACAGACCAGAAGCCATTAACACACTCCCACCGATGCTTGAGCCTCCAGTAGAGCAAAGTCAGCTCAATCACTTAGCCATATGGCAAGCCGCTTGATGAAATCGGGAGAAGATTTCGTTGTTAGGAGGGGCCGGCTTTGCTTACGAGTTATATATCGCTTTACGGTAATGCACGGTAGAGTCTCAGATCCCCTGGCTCTCGTGATGAGGAACGGATATATTATTAACAAACCTGTGGATGAAATTATGATTGCTCACCTGAGTTTGGCTTATGACACAGTCACAGATGCAGAAGACAGAGAGGCTATCTACTCTTGGAAGACACAGTTGGTTTTCAGAGCAAAGATAGAGGACAGCTTGGCATCAGAATTGGTTGAGAGTAGAGAGCATGTCACTAGTGCACTCTGGTTCGTGAGGACTCTTGTGTCTCGCTTACCGTGCCATTATCAGATCGAGGGTGGTGCCTACGTGGAGCTTACCGATGTTCAGTCAGAGCTTCAGGCACTCATTCATACCATTTTCAGTGGGGAGACAGATGGCTGTAAGGTTACTCAGCTTACAGCCATGTCAACATTATTTGATGAAGCAACGAGAAGCAGAAGGGAACTTCTACCGTGATCATGTTCTGTGAGGACATGTCGCGATCGACATAAAGCATCCTTCGTCAGAAAGTCTCATAGCCCGTGACAGACATGCTTAACAAATCTCATTGAGGGATTGATTGCTCGAGATCACGACCAGTAAATTTCAGTTCCCACCTCTCAGGATAGACATTACTCACACGAGTTGAACTGGGTGTTACCCTTTTCAGTTAACTCAAGTTGTCATCACATGCATATCTATTCTGAGATTCGCTTCACACTTGGAGTTTTTTAGGGTTTTTTACTAAACGATGGTAGTCTTCCTTAACTCGCAATAAGGACGGCATGCTCGCACAATTGTCCATTTTTAGATTAGATGTTTCAGTTAAACTGAGGGTAGTTTCCCAGTTGACTGTATAGTTTACTTAATTAGGGTTTGGCGCATTGCTTGCATGCATTGCAAGAACTGTAGATGACACAAGGTGATTTTAGGGTTCTCTACACCTTGATGTATATAAATAAGAGCGTTTGCTCATTTGTAAATAACTTTTGCTTGAGAGATAAATATATGCTGCGCCTACCTTGCCCTCAATATTGCTCTTTTTGGTATTTGTTCATGTGTCTTCGCTATTGCAATTGATTGTTATGCCACATAGGGTTTCGAAAGATTGTAATGGTGAATTATTTCCATAGTTTAGATAAATCTGTTTGAACATCTTTATCATTGAAGTCAATTGTTATGCCACATAGGGTTCCAAGAGATTGAGATGATAAATCTGTTTTGTGTTAATTTACCATTGTGATCAATCGTTATGCCACATAGGGTTTTCGAGAAATTACAGTGATAAATCTGTTTCGTGAATCTTTATCATTATAATTAAAGGTTATGCCACATAGGGTTTCGTGAGATTGTGGTGATAAAGGCTGTTTTGTGAAGACTTTACTTTTTCAATCAAGTGTTATGCCACATAGGGTTCCATGAAAATTGTCTTGGTAAAGTCTTAAATCTGTTTTGTGCCCAATAAGCTTGTTTAGATTGAGATGATAGTTGCGCCACCTTGCCTTCAAGTAGAGAGTCTAAACACGCTTATCATCCGATAGTCAAACCTTGCTCCATTTCCTCTTGCTTTGTTTTCCTGAGGAGATTGGATAGATATAAGTTGTAGTTAGTAGATCTGCAAAACCAGAGAAAACTCAGCTGCAACGTATAGGTTCTTTCAAGAAAGCCTTGTGCCTCTAGCAGCTGAAACAAAAAGACAGGACATAGTTTTAGCTTATTTTCCTTTGCAAGTATATTTGTCAAAGCACAACGAGGGAGCTTCCCCTCCATAATTTGAAGAGCACTCATTGCGTAGTGTACATAGGCTGTTCATAACAACTTCTACTCTAGAGGTGTTAGTTGTTACGCCAACAAGGTCAAAAAAGTCAACATGTTTCATCCTCCTGCCTAGCCAAAATGCACCCAAGGAAAGCTAGTGAAAGTTGAAAAATATTCTAAGGCAAAGATATCCTCCTCACCCATCAAAATGCGCCCATACAAGAGTAAGCTTGATAAAGTCAAGGAAAGTCAAAGTTTTTCATCCTCCTGCCTATCCAAAATGTGCCCACCTTGAAAGTTTGAAAAAAAAAAAATGGCTAAGTTAAAAATTCGTCCTCCACCACCCCCCAAATGCGCCCATCCTTCAACAAGCATCAAGTGCGCCCATGCAAGGAGAAAGTCAAAAGGGTCAACAAGTTTCGTCCTCCTCCTAGGCTCAAATGCGCCCAAAAGAGGGCATGTAAGGACAAAAGCTGGAAGTTGAAAGGTCACTTGTGAAAGGCGTTGGAAGCTTCATCCACCACATATGCCAAAATGCGCTCAAGCTGGTCAACAAGTCAACAAAACTCATCCTTCACACATAGCAAAATGCTCCCAAATGGGGCCATGTGAAGACAAAAACAGGGAAGTCCAAGAGTCATCCTTCACACATGCTAATATGCGCCCAAGCTAGGGTGGTGAAGTAAATACAAGGTGGTAAGTGTTACTGGGGGTTGAAAATACCAAAGTGCTAGAATGAATAATGCTAGGCGTGGATGTGAAGTTTCCTCTCTACATGTGATATGCGCCCAAGTGTGTAAGGTGCTAAGTGTTGAAATTTTTCCAAAGACAAGATGAATATCCTTCTTCAAGTTGAATATGCGCCCAAGGTGTTGATGAATATTGCTAAGGCGTTGGAGTTGCAAAGTGATAAAATTTTCCTAAGGCGTCGAAGATGATAAATAAATAAAACATGTTAAGAATTGAAGGTCAAATATGTTGGGCGTTCAAGGAAGATTTTCTAAGTAAAGTTGATGATTTTTCCTCACCACGGGCAAAGTTGATTGAGTTGAATATAAAAAATTTCTAAGGAAAAATTTGCGAAGTGATTCAAATTTTTTTCTAAGGCGAGTATTTTCTTCCTTTGGAAAATACGCCTAGACATGAAGGTGGTGAAATTCTTCCTGAAGCACGAGCAAATATTTGTCGAAGATGAAGTTTGAGGATGATGGCATTGCAGGATGAATTTAAAAATTTTCAAGTCAGAACAACACAAGATGTTCACAGAGATGAAGAATGGGATTAAAATTGATTGAATAATATTTTTCTAAGGTTCAAAATTTAAAAAATTTAAATGAACCCGTTCGTTGCGTACCCATGGATTCATCGCGTTTTGAAGAAAATTTTCTTCTGGGTACTGATGATCTTCGATGAAAAGTGGATTTCCATGTCTTCCGCACTTCGCCAGGGCCTTCAGCATGAGGAATTTGATCGATGCTCAAATTGTGAAATTTTCCTAAGGGAGAATTTAAAATTTTCTAAGGCAGTGAATAAAATGTGTTTTCAAGATGAGTTTTTCCAGACGACGAATTTAAAGTGGATTGCCTAGATATTTTTGATTGAATTCTTCGCTGGTGAATTTTCCAGAGCGTCAAAGGTGATTGAAATTAAAAATTCGCAAGACAGAACTTCGCCTGGTGAATGAAAATTGCCAAAAGATGAACTTAAAAAGTGAATTAAAATGTGACAGTCAAAGTTGAACTTCTAGAAGAATAAGATTCCCGACGTCAAAGGACAAGTGTCAGAAATGCCAGAGGAGGGAAATTCAAATGAAGTAGTGGAAATTTAATTCACTGCCTAAACTTAGCCTTCTTCTAGAATTCGAATTTCCTATAAGAGCTGAGAGTTATTCACTTCTTTTTCACAGCTAAGGAAATTCGATTTGCTCTGAGTCCAGTGTTGAGTTTGAAATCTATTGAAGAAGTTTGAATTTTTGAAGAGGAAGTTGCTGAAGACTGAAGTGCTGAAGGAGTTTGAAATTTTGCTGTGGCTGCAATTGTTGAAGAGGTTCGAAATTTTGCTGAAGACTAAAGGTTGCAGTTAGAGGCGTTGGAAGTTGCTGCAATGCAAGGAAGTTCAAATTTTTGAAGAGGAAGTTGCTGAAGACTGAAGTGCTGAAGGAGTTTGAAATTTTGCTGTGGCTGCAATTGTTGAAGAGGTTCGAAATTTTGCTGAAGACTAAAGGTTGCAGTTAGAGGCGTTGGAAGTTGCTGCAGTGCAAGGAAGTTCGATTTTGTTGCTAAAGTTTGAAGTTGCCAGTGCAAGTGGAGAGATTTCGATTTGAAGAGGTTGCTGAAGTTAAAATCTGAAGTGCGCACTTGCTGATTTGAAATTAAAGAAGTGCGAATTTACAAGAGTAAAGATTACTAAAATCTGCAGTTGTTGAGTGTGAAGTGAAGTTGCTAAAGCTTGCTTAGAAATTTGTTTCTAAGTGATTGTAGCTTGAACTTGTTGAAGAAGAAGTTGAGGTTTGCAAACGAGAAATAATAATGCAACTTCTTGAAGTCGACTAGCAGCCCTGCAAAGTATTTTATTTATTTTTCTAAGTTAAATTGCTGATGGATGTTTATTATTTTGCAGATGGCTGAGGCAAGGACAAATGGCAAGGACAACAATGGTGCATCCAGGCAAGCAGTTATCAAGAAGCTGAGCAAGACATTTATGCCAAAGTCAAAGTTCACTTCGAAGTTGGGCAAGCTGGCGGATACAAATTTGGGCTCTGTCAACTTGGAGACCTTCAGGAAAAGAATGCTGGGATTTGGTGGTCATTGTTGTGACCTTTTCACACATCGCCCCATTCAAGATGGGGACCCCTAATTTTTGCTCCATTCTGGTCTTTTGGCTTGGGTTTTTCTCTCTCTCTTTCTCTGTCTCTTTTCTGATGTCTGCCTTTTGAGGATTGTGCCCGTCACTGAGCTAAAGCGTAAATTTGGCCAAGTCTGAAATTAGGGTTCTGAGTCTTTTGGTCAGTCCGAGGTCGAATAGGGTGAATATATTGAAAATTGAGCCTAACGTTGTTGTCAGCATGCTTCCAGCACGCTCCCAGCAAAATTTCATCGAATTCTGAGGTACTTACTATTTTTAGTAAGTGTGAAATTCAAAGCAATCTGTCAGCTTTTTTTGAAATTCAGATAGTCACACGACATTCAGAGCACATCAGGCTGCCTGCGTGCAAAATTTGAGCGAAAACAGACAACTTTCTATTTTTAGCAGTCCAGCTTCTGGGACAAATTTCAGGGTTCAGATGCAGAGTTTTTCTTTGCATGTCGGCATATTCCTTCTGGGTTTTTCAAGACCTTCACAACGATATAACATGCAAAACGAGACGACAACTTTCAGAGTTCAGCATTCCGAGGCTATTTTTAGGGTTTGCATGTCAGGGTTTCTTTTGCATGTCGGGTGATTCCTGATGGGTTTTTCGAGAGCTTCGCAATAGTGTGACATGCAAACGGAGATACCCACTCAGTAAGGAACTTGCTATTTTTAGCAGGTGTGTCCCGGCAGCCGTTCCCAGCAGTTCAGAATCACAAGCCAATTGCAGTGCCACAGAAACGAAGACGAACAGAGATCTTTTGATATGCATGTAGAGCGAATTAGGGTTTCCAACTTCGGAGCCCAAAAATAAGCGCAAAAAGTCAGAATTTTCGAAAACTGGTGTAAACCACTGCGATCAGCATCCTTCAGGCTATCTGTTGGTAAAATTTCAAGTCAAACGGAGCACTTACTATTTATAGTAAGTCAATTTGGAAACTGGCTAAAAATAGTAAATCAGGTGCATGCGTCAGTGTCGACAGACGGGTCACATGGTGAGGAGCGCCTCATTCAAATTCCAAGTCAAACGGAGTAATGGAGCTACCAGAAACAAGAGGTTACTATTTATAGTAAACCACCTCCGGAAATGGGCTAAAAATAGCAGGGTGGCTAAAAATGGCAGTATCAACAAGTTGATGAAGTTATGAGGATGCAGTGTCCAAAATTTCGAATCATTCTGAGTTGCAGAGATGCAAAAATCGGAGGGCTTACTATAAATAGCAGGGCAGAGAAGCTAGTGAAAAACGATAAAAAAATTGTCTAAGTCTGAGTTTCATCCAGCAAACACCTCCAAATGCGCCATGCTTGCCTTCAAGATGATCAAAAAATTTCTAAGTATGAGCAATATCCTCTTGCCTTGTCTAAATGCGCCCTCCTCACAAAGCAAAATGATAAAAAATTTCTAAGTATCAACTCTCATCCTTCACCTAGGCCAAAATGCGCCCAAGGTGCAAAAGTCAAAGAGAAGTCAATGATTTTTATCCAGTAGCCAGGCCAAAATGCGCCCAACTTGAAGCATGAGAGCTGGAAATTTTTCTAAGTCTTAAACTTGTCCTCCTCACCCCTCCAAATGCACCCATCCTGCAGCTGGGGTGAAATGCGCCCAAAAGGAGAGGAAAAGTCAACAAGTCAACAATTTTTATCCCTCACCTAGGTGGAAATGCGCCCAAATCATGGCATGTGAGGACAAAAAAGAAAAGGCATTGGAGATTTCATGTGAGGACAAAAGCTAAGGCGCTGAAAAAGATTTCTCCTCCACATCAAAAATGCGCCCAAGGATGAATGAAGGTCAACAAGTCAACAATTTTTATCCCTCACCTAGGTGGAAATGCGCCCAAATGAGTCAAGTGAAGACAAAACAATGGAATGTGAAGAGTCATCCTCCTTGCATGTCAAAATGCGCCAAGATGAAGGTGTAAAAGGTGAAGGCAAGGTGGTAAATGAGGTGAAAGGTGATTAATAGCGTGGTAAAAGGATGTAGATGTTAGGCGTTATCCCTCTTCAAGCCTCAAATGCGCCTAAAGTGTCAAGAGTTGAAAATATTTTTCTAAGGCGTGGTAAAGTGAATATCCCTCTTGAAGTGTTATATGCACCCAAGGTTAAAGGTGTTAGAAAATTTTCTAAGGCGTGTGGTGGTGAAATAAAAATAAAATTGCTAGGCGTTGGAAAAATATTCTCCATGGCAAGTGATATGCGCCTAAAGTAAAGTGTTGAGTGATGGAAATTTTTTCTAAGGTATTGGAGCTTCAAAAATATTTTTCAAGTGTGAAGTAAAATGCAAAGTGGTGGCTAGAAAAATAAAATGTGCCAGGCACCTCTATGAATAAAATTCTCTAAGTGAAGTTGATGTTCTTCTCGCTGGCAAACGACCAAAATTTTCTAAGGCAAATTTTCAAAGTGCAAGATGATTTGAAAATTTTCTAAGGCACAAATATTTTCTTCCTTGGGAAAAACGCCTAAGTCTGATGAAGTGATAAAATATTCTTCCTGAGGCACGAGCAGAGTTGCCAAAGGTGAAGTCGGTGAATGCCAGCTCCACAGGGTTGATATAAAAAATTTCTCAAGTCAGAGCAACAAGAAATCTTCACAGATGCGAAGAACGGATTTAAATTTCACAGGGAAATAATTTTCTAAGGTTCAAAATTCAAGAAAATTAAATGAACCCGTTCGTTGGGTACCCATAGATTCGAAGCGTTCTGGGGAAAATTTTCTTCTGGGTATCGAAGATTATCGGTGAGGAGTTGATTTTAATGCCTTCCACAGTTCGCTGAGGCCTTCGGGATGGAGACTTTTGATGGGCACGAGGTTGATGAATTTTCCTAAGGGAAATTTGAAAATTTTCTAAGGCAAAATGAAGAAAATATGTTTTCAAGGTGAAATTCTCCAGACGATGAATTTGAAAGAAACTGCCTAGGTGAATTTGCTTAAATCCTTCGTGAAGATAGTTTTCTTGAGCCAGAGATGAATAAAATCAAGGTTGTCAGAACTCTAGCAGGTGAAATGAATTTCTTGAAGATGCAGTTGAAGTTAATATTGTCAAAGATGATGCGCCCTTGAGGAAGATGCATTGAAAATTTGGCTAAGGCATGAAGAATTTGAACGTGAAGTTGGCTAGTGAAGGCGATGAACGCTTGGAGATCAAAGCATGAAAATCCTGGTAAGTGAGTTAAGTTTACATTATGAAGTGTTCTAATGCTTTTCTCCTTGCTTGTTTTGCAGGATGAGCGTAGAGGCCAGAGCACAATGACTTGAAGTGATGAAGCAAGATGGTATTGCAACTTTCGGAAGAAGATAAAGTTATGAGTTTCAATCATGAAGGAAGAAAAAGTTGCAAGAAATTGGCTAAGTGTTAACTCAAGTGATAAAGAATGGAAGCTCGAGTGAAGTTGAAGAACAACGTCAAGAAAGAAGATCAAGGACAGTGTGAACGCGTCTACAAGCGGAATCTTCTAGAAGACTGATTTTGCTATTTTTGGGAGTGAGTGGGAATCTTTGATTCATTTAATGTACCACTCCCAATTCTGGCGGTTTTTAGGGTTAGGGCTGAGGTGGCACGATTTTAGCCACTCTATTGATTGTAACCCTAGCCGTCATTTGGGACTTGGCTAGCTATAAAAGGGGGAGTCCCCCTCATTTGTAATTCATTAGGAATTAGACAATAGATTTAGAATTAGAAGCAGAGTTTAGAGGAGTAGAGAGAAGTTGATAGAGTAGAAAGTAAAGTAGTGTAGATTGAAAAGGAAGGAAAGTCTTCCCTTTGGATACTTTGTAAGAAGTTGTCATGTATGCTTTCATAATAAAAGAATTTTCATTGATGGTGAATACTTCTTTGTTGTGAATAGTTGTTGAGGCTTCTTCGTCCTTCCAATTCACGTAGCATCTTGAAGTAGCTTAAAGTAAAGTAGATTTCATTTCATGCAAGTACTTAGCAATTGTGGAATGTGGTGCTCGATTTGAACAAGGCTTCGTTCGTCCATACCACTAGCGGGCTCACTGACTGGGTTCGCCTTGTGTGGTCAACTGGAACTTTGTGAAACTTAACTTCGATTATGGTTTATATGTTGGCATGCATCGTTGTGATGGTGTCTTCATGCTAAATCGTGATCTGAACATCTTAAGTCACTCCTCTGAAGATTGCACCAGTTCCGCGAAGCTGTCCGAAGTGAGGCAAAACGGAGCTTGGTTGAAGCTTGTGAGAATTGATCACCATGTCCCACACCCTAGAGTAGACTAGAACACTCTTATCCCTACACCCTTTAAATTCAGTTCATTTCTGGTTAGAATTAGGAAACTTGTGCTCACCTGCCAAATCATTTGAATTACACGAAAGCCCTTAGTCTACTGTCTGTTGTCAGCTGTCGAACAATTGTGTAAGTCCCCTTGACATACCAACAATATCACATTGAGCCAACTGAGTCTATTCGCACTTAAGGAACCTTGGAGTTGAAAGCATGATCTTACTCGCAATCTTAGCATGCTGAATACTTTGTTCAAGAGAGGATAGAGCATCCGTTGGGAGACTTTATTCTGTGTTGGTGCGGTCTCAAAAACCACGTCAACAGTCATCAGCGTTCGAACACTTCACACAACATCATTCGAAGCGGGTTATATGCAGTTGTTGGTTTCCCACCAGCCATTCAGTGTTTGGAGCTGATGATGGAGTGCGCCAACTGCTATGAGAAGGATCACAGGTCAATCATGTCACCAAATGGTCAAGTGCTCGCCAACCTCACTCCTTCAACTATTGGCGAAGCTTTCGGAATCCCAATGCATAGGAACATGATCTACAAATCAAGAGAGCAAGCTGAGCGAATGTATGCTTCTGCATTCGAGAGTTGTACAGAAACGATCAACACTCACTGGATGAGCAACCCCAAGCCCTCTCATACGAAGCTGCCGAGACAAATCATAGCAGATGACCTAAAGCAGGAATATTGTGATCTTATCATGATTCTGAGTCGGGTTGGAGGTTGTCCGCAATCTTTTATTTTTGAGCCTTGGATGTTTTACTACATCAACCTCGTGCTGGAAGGAAAGGATTACGTCAACTGGGCAGAAATGATCAATGACAATTTGCACGAGCAGCTCTTGAGCTTGACAAGAACGAAAACGTTCTATATGGGCTCTTACATCATTTACATGCTTGCCCGTATGACGAAGTACAAAGGAATTTCATATAAAGAGCCTGTTGGTTGTGGCTCTCATCAGTTTAAAATTCATGAGGCTTGTCCGCAGTTGCATTTGACAAGTACCACTTATTACAAGCATGCCAATGATGCCTTCACCATGCACATCACAAGATTGCTTCAGGAGCGGATGCATCACAGGATCTCGAGAGAAGCCCAAGAATTAATTGAGAGGTATGGGTGCTGGTTTATACAATTTCCAAAGTTTTCTTACATAAAGCTGCAAGGATTTTCATCATATCCATATAGACTGCCTAAGTACCCAACCAACAGAATATTGATGTTAGAGATATCTAGGCAATTGGTTGCCTGTAATAAGATTCAGAAGAAAAAGAAGAAGGGAGGTGTTGACTTCCCAATTGTCATGGGCAATTCAGATGAGGTGTGTCCTTCATTACAGGCAGCTAGAGAAGCCGAGAGCAAGCTTCAATTTTATCACTTTTCCTATCACACCAGCCGATAGCACATGACCAGCATAACAGCATCAAATGGGTACTGTCAGAAGAGTTGAAACATAAGGCAAACATTGAGGATTATTGGGCTGATGCATCAAACAGGCAGAAATTAGGAAGAGGGTGTTCTTAGGTTTCCAATAAACATGATTAGGGAGTGATGAAGTCATTCTGGTACCAGACCAAGTGAATGAGGACATGGACGTTGTCCATCCAGATTATGAAGCAGTGAGGGATACTCCACTTCCGCTCCGGATTGGCATCACTTGTCTGAAATCCAATGAAATCAACCTTGACTGACATTGGGAGCATCACTACTTCTATTCATCAATCTTGACATTTACTAGAGCATGAGCACCGATCAAATTCTTCATGCTGAAGGCGTTGGCGATTGTGCGGACTTATAGAAATCCATTTCTCACACAAACCCCAGTACCCAAAGAAAATTTTCTCCAGAATTTCCGAATCCAGAAAAAGAACAAATGGGTTCAAGAGCCTTTTAAAATTTTGAACAACGAGTTGTAATTCCTCACAAATTGATTGGATTTTTCATCTTTGTGATTGTATTGGTTGCTTATTTCGAAAAAAGAAAATATCAATGAATCAGTGCAAGCATCTTCAGAAAATAATCTGGAAAATTTAGGGTGCTCCAAGAAGAACTGTCAACCTTCAAGGTCTAGGTGTATTTTTAAGGAAGAAAATATTTTGCCTTAGAAAAGTTTTAGCAGGAATTAAAAATTTTTTGGAGGAAATTTTGTTAACTTTGTTGACCTACCTTAGGCTTGATCAATTGGGAACCATTTCATATTGAAGTTGAAAAAATTCAACTCTTGAGGCTGGAACACAGTCATTTTGTTACAGTATACATTTTGCGATTGATTAGGAAGAAATTCCAGGAGAATCACAGGAAATTTTCTACACTTTAGCATTTAGCTTTCTTGGAGGAATACCTTGAGGCCATATTTGGATGACTTTGAGACATGGCACTTCTACTTTCACTTCTACTTTCTCCAGTTTGATTTAGAGCATGCAGGATTCCTTAGTCGCTTGGAGAAAATCTAGTGCAAGTTATGAACCATCAGTCACGGTGTTAGAGTTCTAGCTCGATTGTATTCCACCTATTTCAGTTCAGGAGGTTGAGGCTATACTTGGCAAGTTCATTGAGTTTGCAGCCAGAGAGAAGGAGAATGGGAATGCACTACTAGACGACAATCTTCTAGAGGACTGATTGCGGGCATTAATTGCCCTTTACTATTTTGGGAGTGAGTGGGAATCTTTGATTCATTTAATGTACCACTCCCCATTCTGGCAGTTTTTAGGGTTAGGGCTGAGGTGGCTTAATCTTAGCCACTCTTTTGATTGTAACCCTAGCCGTCTTTTGGACCGGGCTATCTATAAAAGGGGGAGTCCCCCTCATTTGTAATTCATTAGAATTGGAATAGACATCAGACTAGAGACTAGAGCAGAGAGAGTGATAGTATAATTGTGTAGCTTAGCATAGCTTAGTTTGGAGGAGGAAGGAAAGTTTTCCTTTGAAAACTTTTGTAAGAAATTGTTGTGCAACACTTTCATAATAGAAGATCTTTTCATTGATGGTGAAATTTTTCTTCATTGTTGATAGCTAGCAAGGTTTCTTCATCCCTTTGAATCCAAGTAGCGTAAAGTAACTTAAAGGAGTATAATTTTCATTTCATGCAAGTAGATAGTAGCTGTGGATGTGTGGCATTGATCAAGGCAACTTCGTTTCATTCCATACCACTAGCGGCTTGCTGACGGCAAGTTTGCCTTGCGTGGTCGACTGGAGAATTTATAAGCTTAACTTCAGTTGCAACTCACATCTTGGTATGCATCGTCTTGATGGTATCTAGATGCTGGATTGTAATTTGAAAATTTCCCGTTATCCCTTTGAAGATTGCACCTACTTTGTGTAAGCTGTCCAGCGTGAGGCGGAACAGAGTTTGGTTGAAGCTGTTAAGATTGATCCCACATCTCACCTTAGTATAGAATCTAGGATCTCCTCATCCTTACACTTATTTACTTTCTGTTCATCTTCGGTTAATCTTAGGAAAACGTACTTATTGCTAAATCATCCGCATTGCACAAATCCCTTCCAATCATCCATTTACTGTTAACTGCAAGAATTCTGAACAATTGTGTAAGTCCCCTCGTGAAAACAGCAATTCATATCAAACCAACTGAGGGTATTCTAAGTATTTTGGAACCTTGGAGTTGAACATGCGAACTTTCTTGCAATCTTAGCGCACGGAATACTTTGATCACGAGAGAATAGAGTAGCCTTCGGACAACTTTGTTCTACTGATTGGTGCGATCACAAAAATCACATCAACAAGACATTTGAGAATTTTGCTAAGGCAAGAAGAATTCCACCTACCCCCCTCATATGTGCCCAACCTAGAGGTGGATGAGAAAACAATTTCTAAGTGTTAAAAATTCCCTGACACCCCTCCAAATGCGCCTATCTTAGCAAGGTGGTTAGAAGTTCCTCCAAGGCAATTAAAATGGAAGCACTACCCATGAAATGCGCCCAAGGAGAGAGATAGTGGAGAAAAAAAATTCTAAGGCAAATTAAAATTCCTCCTTGACCCCTGATGTGTGCCCAAGGTGGCTGGAGGCAACATGTGAGTTGAAAGATTTTCTAAGGCATGGATAAACTGGCAGTGGACATATGAAAATGCGCCTAGCATGAGGAGGATGAATTTGAAAACCTCCTAAGTGTTAAAAAGGAGAAGTACGCCCCAAGGGAAGAGAGGTGAATAAAACTTTGGTGAGAAATATTTTTCTAAGGTATAAAATTCAAAAATTAAATGTCCCCCTTCGTAGTGATACACATGAATTTTGCATTTTTTGAGTGGAATTTTCTTCTAGGTACTGGATATCTTTGACAAGGAGATGATTTTGAAACTTTTCATGCCTCGCCTGAGACTTTAAGATGGAGATTTTACTCAGGCACCTAGTTGATGAAATTTTCTGGAGGAAATAAATTATTTCTAAGGCAAATTGGTTGGAAAATTTTCTAAGGCAGAGAGAAATCAAACAACACCCTTCAAGGTGTGCCCTCAAAACGGATGAAAATGCTAAGAAAGACTTGTCTGAGTTAAACGTGCCCATCATAGAGAAGGAATTTGAAAAATTGGCTTAGTCAGAGGAAATGAAGACACAAAGGTCTAAAATGCGCCCAAGCTTACATGAGACATTATGAGCCAGAATTAACGTGGGTGAGAAGAGTTTTCTAAGGGAAGAGATATGGAGTTCAGGACATGATGTGTGCTCTAAGCAAGTTGAGATGAAGATAAGTTAACATGTGATATTTGCCGAGGATGGGAGAATAAAACAACACCCCTCTAAACGCACCCTCAAGACGGATGAAAGTTTCTAAGGCATCAAAAATGAGCATCGAGGAGGATACCTGGTCAAAGTACGCATATGATAAAAGAGTATGAAGAAAGAAAAGTTTGCTAGAAAAAAGTGATTAACTCTATCAGATCCGAAGATCACTCAGGCCTTGGAGATCAGAACATAGAGATCAGGTAAGTAAAGTGAATTTATATTAAAAGTGTTTTGATGCTCTTCTTTTTGTTTTGCAAAATGAACGTCGGGGCAAGGCGTGATGACTTAGGAAGATGGAGCAAGTACTCCAAGACAACATTGCATGAAGGGAGATGTTGGAAGAAATGGCTAAGTGTTTAGACCTAGTATGTGCCCAACTCAAGTGGCAAAGAAGAAATGTTTGAGTTCAAGACGAGAGAATCCTTCCAAGCTCAGGATGGAGGGAAAGATGGGAACCCAAGCGTTAATGGTCAACATCAAGTACTTCAAAGTTGAAGAATGACATCAAGGAGGAAAATCATCGTCGAGCAGGAGAAAGAAGGTTGCAGGCTTGAAGTTAGATCGAGAATGTGCCTGCCATATCCATTCAAGGAGTTGAAGCAATGTTGACCAAACTCAGGCCGTTTGCAATCGTAGAAAGAACAATGTGAACGAGTTTCCAGACAAGAGCCTTCTAGAAGATGGTGGACATTAATTGCTCATTTATTACCCCTCTTCTTGGTGGTGGTTTTTAGGGTTAGGACTGAGGTGGCACAATCTGGGCCATCTATCTAATTGTAATCTGAGTCGTTCATTAGACTTGGCCAGCTATAAAAGGGGCATCCCCTGTAATGTCCCCTTCTCGAGCATGATCTTTCCAGTTGACCGTTGGCCTATTCCGGAGACCCATAGGCTACTCGGAAGGTGAAATTAGGGTTTCGTGTTTTGGAGGATGCTTTTGCTCGAGGTTGGTTGATTTAATGGCGGATTCTTTCTGGGTTTTCAGAGAGCTTCGCAGTGGTATGTTTTTCTTGGCATTCTGAGCACCTTCAAGAATTTACTATTTTTAGTAAATTCTATTTTTAGCAGTGGTCCAGTTAGCATCAACTCAGTCAACTTTCCTCTTCTGGCAGTTCATTGGGTAATTCTCATTTTTGGCTTAAGGGGTTCATTTTGGAGAAATAAGTTATTTTAAGTCAAAATGTTTTATTTTAAAAATACCCCTTGGCCTAATGATATAACTTAACAGTTGTTTTAAAGAAGGGGACTTTGAGGGGTATTTTCTCATGAAGGAAATATTTTTATATTTCTAAAGTTTATAATTGCTCAAGGGAAAATGGACGCCTTTTTGAAGGAGTTTATATTTTATTTAAAAAAAAGAGAAGTGATTTATATCTTTCAAGGAAGGTACGCCATTTTGAAGAAAGAGTTTTGGTCAAAGATTAAACCTAAAAGCAGCTTGGGATTAGGGCGCACTTTCTAGAAACCTCTGGAGTCTTCTCTTCATTCTATAAAAGAGGTTCCTTCTCTTCTTTTGGATTATCTTTTGTCTACAGGAATGTTATGCTGCCGGATTGGCTGTGGGATTGCTTTGAGGAATGTAAGCCTCCTAGCTTGGCATTGCTTCTTGCTTGAGATATAGCGACTAGTGATGAGGTGGATGTAGTTGAGTGATTTATCGTGAGATTTCTGCATTGTAGTCTTTGGGTGGCTTTGTAATTCAGTTTTATGCATATTATTGAGATTCAGGAATTGCATATTCTTTATACCTGATTGTTGTTTTTAACCACAAGTCAAAAAATACAAAAAGATTCATTCTGGGTATTGCCTATTTCTCTTTGTCTGTGAGGGGCGACCCTTTCCTATAAATTGCAGATTTTTTAATGATGTATTGAATTTTTAAAAGCAAATCGCCCTTCCTTGAGGGCCGTACCTTTTTGGACTGCCTTGGAATTCGTGCATAAATTAAATGAGGTCTGTTGGGTTAGTTTTGTGATTCAATCTTGGGCGCCATCACCCTAGGATCTTTATGCATTCTGTCTCGTGAAATTTGAGTGAGTCCGGAGAGAGTTGTGAGCAAAATAGTGAGTTTTAGGGCTGCTGTTCATGCATGTGAAAAACAGGACTGTCAAAAACCAGATTGTCAAGTCGGTCTTTAGAGTGGAGTTTCTGATCTAAGCTTTATTATCCAGTGAAGGAAATTCATTATATTGTTGCAGCACTATTTAACTCTTGATTCATGTTCGTAGCAAGGCTTTCTCTATCATGTTGTAAGCTAAACAGTAGTACTGTCAACCTTCTCACTTATTTTCCTTAACTGCATTGTAATACTTAGCATCTCCGTCATATGGTAGCTCCAATTCCATCTTGGGTTGGAAAGCACATTCTCGACATCGAGTTACTTCAGCATTCTCGCTTATTTTCTATAATTGCATTGTAATTCTTAGCATCTCCGTCATATGGTAGCTCCAATTCCATCTCGGGTTGGAAAGCACATTTTTGACGTCGAGTTATTTCAGCTTATTAGTTGGTAGGGATCCTCTGACCACATGCTCGTCATCCTCCGGCGCATTCTTGGTTAGAGGTCTTTGTATCAGCATTTCTTTAAGACCCTCTGACCAATGCTCACACCTTGCCCACATCGGGATCCTGGTGTACATTCTGATTAGAGTTGTTTTCAGCATCGTTTTGGTTTAGAGCTAACCTTAATGGGTGCGTGTTGATTGTAATTTGCAATTGAAAAAACAAAACAAAAATTGGCTCGGTATATTTCATCCCCCCCCTCATTTGTACCTCATTAGATTAGACTAAAGAGTAGACATTCTGATAGAGCATAGAGAGATAGTTTGGAGTTAGCATTAGTTTGTTAGCATAGTTGAAGAAGGAAAGTTTTTCCTTTGAAAACTTTGTAAGAAATTGTTGTGAACACTCTCTCAATAAAAAGAGTTTTCATTGATGATGATCTCGTCTTTTGTTGTGAGTAGCTAGCGAGGTTTCTTCGTCCTTCTACTTCAAGTAGGATTCAAAGTAGAGCAATTTTCATTTTTATACAAGTAGATGTTAGTTGTGGATTGTGGTGTTTGATCAAGGCAGCTTCGTCTAATCCATACCACTAGCAGCTTGCTGACGGTAAGTTTTCCTTGTGTGGTCGACTGGAATACTTTATAAGCTTAACTTCGGTTATGATTCACGTCTTGGTATGTGTCGTCGTGATGGTGCCTTTATACTGAATTGTGACTTGAACACTCCTTGCTACCCCCTTGAAGATTGCACTGACTTTGTAGAGGCTGTCCAAAGCGAGGCAAAGCAAAGTCTGGTTAAAGCTTGTTGAAGTTGATCCCACGTCCTGCTCTTAGATAGAACTTAGACTCTCTAAACCCTACACCCATTTTAATTCAATACTTTTTGGTTAGTTTAGGAAACAAGAGCTTTATAGACAAACCTTTCGAGCATTCAAATTCCTTTCTCCACTGTTGAACAATTTCGTAAGTCCCCTTGAAATACCAGCAAATCACATTGAGCCAATTGAGACTATCCACTACATGAAGGAACCTTGGAGTTGAATGCATGATCTTTCTAGCAATCTTAGCATGCAGGAGATTTTGTTCAAGAGAGGATAGAGTCGTCGTTGGTAACTTTATTCTGTGTTGGTGCGGTCACGAAAAACACATCAACAAGTATCTAAGGTTGCTTGGAAGAAGGTGAATGAATATGGTTCTCTTTCTCCAGTTTCCCACTTTCACTTACATGAGAGTTGGCTGTTATGAAGATCAGTGTTACACCCCAATTGTACAGCTACTACTACATAGGGAAATGCACTGTAATGTTTGAATCTTTTAGGTGAATAAAACATGTTGTTCTTGTTATCAAATGATTATCTCATTTTTTCTGATACTTCTATTGATGTAATAAATGTTGCATATAAAGTGGAATAATGTTATTCTAACTTTTTATGATGTTTTATGTATACTGCCTTGTTTTGAGCATATGACTCCCGTTGTGTCATGATGTGCAGGAAATAGGTTCATTCCTCTGGGCAGAGGAGAGATATCATTCGGGAAGGAGCTTGGTTGGGTAAACAGTAACGGGTACCAATTGAGCATACACACACACACAATAGACTGAGTAAGCTAAGTCAATATGTCGAGTTAAAAGGTAAGTCATCCATAGGCCTGTTTAATGACATTAGGAGTTTGGTTTCACTTCCTAGTGCTTTTTAGGTAATGATTGATGTCAAACTTGCTATACCGAGACTCCCTATAAGTATGATGTGAATGATATATGTTAAAGGTTATGTATACACATGTATACATACGAATATACAAGAGTATATATATGGTTATACGCATGTTTATATGTACACACCCCGCCTTATATCTGTGATGAAAATAATATTTTAATATTATTGTCTAGGAAATTTACATATATATTTGTATAAATGTATATATCAATAATGTGATTATAAATATATACATAAATACATAAATGAATGTGTAAATATTTATATATTTATATATTTTATATAGTATAGAATATATGTATTAATGTTAAATTAATATATGCTTATATATAAATATATATATATATGTACATTACGATAGTAATGTCGGAAAAATATATATATAATATATATATATATATATATTTATATATAAATATATTAATATTTAAGAAAATACATATATTATAGAATATATAAATATATAATATTAAATATTTAAAATGAAAACATTTATAAACTTCAAAGTAAAAATATTTGCAAATATTTAAAAGAATTAACATTGAACTCCAATTAATAAAGTTAAAAAGAATTATATCTTTTAACATATGCAATTTATTGGAGAGGAAAATTAAAAGGAAAAGTAGCCGCTAGTCTTAAGGAAATATTGCAAAGTATCGAACTTTTCTAAAAGAGAAATATTTGAATACAAACTTTTGAAAAATTAAATAAAACTCAGCCATGAGCTTTCCCGTGAAAATGAGGAAGTTTTCAGCCCAGCAAATATGGAGGAAGAAGCTTTCAAACTAGAAAATAGGAAATGCCAACAAGATTTGTGCTGTAACATGCTAAACCTTGACCTAGAACATAGCAAGAGAGTCATTCAATTTCAGGCGACCATCAAAAAACGTGTTACTTGTAGGTGGCGTTTTTGGAGATTTGAGTTGAAAATTTTGTCAATTGCTGGCTCTATGGAGGTCGAATCACTCTTTTGAAAGATGACTTAGGGTTTAAACACTTTCCAAGTCACATTTGACTGAGTTTTTATGCCTGGTTGTCATTTTACATGCCCAAAATGGAGGAATCAGTTGCTAATTCGGGCTTATAAATACTTGCCCAGCCATCCATTGAAATATATCTTGTGCAATTCATCTTTGGCGAATTGGAGAGTTGTCTTGTTAGTTTCTAAGCTGCTGCTATGAGTTGTTAATGCTGCATTGCATCATATTATTTAGAGTGTGAGAACTAGAGTTTGTATCAGCTGCAATTTTTAGACTGTGTTAAATTATCTTTTAGGAAGAAGTGTAACAGCAACTTTCAGTAGAGAAATATTGTTAGGGAGAGCGTTGTGGGAAGAGTCTCTATATTTGAGAGAAAGATAAACTACATTCTGTCATCTTCAATTGGAAGCCACTACCATAACAGAGCTGGGGAGAAGCTCTTTTCACAGGCATGTTTATCTACTTTGTGATTTTTATTTAAATGATCTTCTCTTTTAATCTTGAATTTGCTGGTTGCAATTAGCATGCTATTAGCAAATTAATATTGTTTGATAAGCTTAAATGCTTAAGGGATTTCATTGTGAATGAAGGGTAAAAGAATAAGGAATACCAATACAATTAAGGGTAAATGTTTGAGCAAGTCAATATATTTTATTAATAGATTAAAAGAAGTTTTTATGGAAAATGGGGTTTAAAGAAGGGAATCAGTTGTTTTTAGGCTTAACGATAGCTTAGCTTAATATGCATTATGCTTTGAAGGAATTGTATGTGCATTTGCTTGATGTTACATCCCGATTTTATAGCTACTATTGCATAGGGCAATTGATTGTAATGTTTGAATCTTTGTAATGAATAAAACATGATTGATCGTGTTATTAAATGAATGTGTCCTATTTGAATGATGGTTTCATTTGATTGTTACTTCTATTGATTTAATTCTTAATTAAATGTAGCATATAAGTTATGGAATAATGTTATTCTAACTTTTTATGATGTTTTATGCAAACTGCTTTGTTATGAGCATATGACTGCCGATGTCATGTCATGGTGTGCAGGTATGAAGACTATTCCTCCGGACAAAGAGACATCATTCGGGGAGCAACTTGGTCAGGTAAACAATAACAATTACCAAATTGAGCATACACACACATACTATAGATTGAGAAAGCCAAGTCTGTTTGTCAAGATAAGGGTAAGTCGTCCATAGGCTTGTTTATTGACATTAAGGTTCTGAATTCACTTCTTTATGCTTAAGGAGATGTGAATGTTTAACGTCAAACTTGCTATATCATGACCAATGTATAAATAATGTGAAAGATATGTGTTAAAGATTGATTGGGAATGCACATACATCTATACATTGTGAACGCGTATTTATATGTACAGACATATCAATACATGTGTACGTTAAGCAGACGGATATGCTCATACACATGTGTCAACATGTATATACGCATACATACGTATACACAAGGGTATATATGTACACAGTCCGCCTGATATCTGTGGTGAAAATAATATTTAATATTATTGCCTAGCAAATTTACATATATATTTATGTATAAATGTATATAATAACGATGTGATTATATTTATGGATATATACATAAATACATAAATATCTATGTAAATATATTATATATTTATATTTTTAAAATATATGTACTAATATTAAGGTAATATTTACATATATGTAAATATATATAAATATCACGATGTAATGTCGGAAAATATATATATTTATATATTTAAAAATATTACACTTAATTAAAATACATATATGATAAAATATATAAATATATGATATTGAAATATGAAATTGTATAAATTTAAATGAAAAACATTACATTTGAAGACTTTAAAAAAATATATATATATTTGATTTTGAAATCAATAATTTGAACTATGGGAAATCGAAATATTAAGAGAGTTAAATATTTGAAATACAAAATACTTCAAAGTGTAAAGTCGAAACATAATTTTAAAGGAAAAATCTGAAGAAAGCCATTCCCGTGAAAATGAAATGGATGCCTGTAGCGCGCGACCATCGCCAGGATAACAGGACGCGGCTAGAAAGAGGGCGCTCACAACCTGGGAAATGAGAAATGTGGACGCCTTCTGATGAGGGACTTAGTCTCAGCATTAATATTTACTTATCTTTACCTGTTGAAATGCGCGTAAACCTGTAGGTGGCGTTTTACTGTTCTGAGTTGAATTATTCATGATTTGCTGGCTCAAATAATGACGAATCACCTTCAATTTTGATGACTTAGGGTTTAGAAACCTGCCAGGACTTCTTTTGAGTATTTCTGGGCTATGTGTTGTCATTCGACATGCCTTCTTAAGTGGAAAACTGTTGCAATTCGGGCCTATATATAGACGCCCTTCCATTCATTGAAAATACACACATTGAGCAATCTGAGTTTAGTATTTTTATTGAGCCGTCCCTATTCATTCTAAAAACACAATATATAATTCGAGTTTGCTCTCATTCTAAGAGTTTCAAAATATTTTTTGAGTGGTTTTCTTTAGCTGTGAGTGAGTTTTATTATTGCTAAGAGAAGCTTTCATATTTTCTGAGAACATATATCACCATTTGCTGAGAGACATCCTCTGTTTATTATCTTCACAATTTCTGAGTTCACAGTAAGAAGTTGAGATTACTTTTCAGCTATATATCTTTTGCAAGTGATCAATTTCTGAGGAAGAGTTAGAGACTGATCTAAGAGTTGTTGGAGGCCTGAAGTGTTGCAAACACAATCAAGTTCATCCTCTAAAAGGAAAGGCATATACCAGGCATGCTGTTTCTTCTTTCATGTTCTAGAATGTATTTCTTGATATAAATCTAAAAGTGTAATTACTGAATGTGCATAGTTAGGGAATTGCATTGAGTTCAATACTTCAATTAATATAAACAAAGAAGTAGTTCTATGTTGCATCATGTAAGTAAATTACTTTAAGGAATGGTTATGCATGTTCTTTGAAGTGTATACCTGTTTGCATGAGTGTGTGAATTGCATTAAGGTTAGAGATGCATTTATGTGTGAATTATGTATGAACTCCATATGAGGAGTATATGTTTGAGGTAGGTACTAAATACTAGGACAAGGATGATAGCATCAAATCAGGTACAAATCCATAGCCTAAGTTAATAGAATAACTTAGTGGAGCTAGTGTGACTCCTAGGATTTGATTTCCGGTATAGGAGAAGGATTTTAAAGTTACATGTTATGCTATTCATTCCTAGTAGGATAGTATGGTTGTAGGATGTCTGGGGTGACGGATTCACCCATTGAAGGACAAAACCTATGCATAGAGTAAGGAAGCCTCAAGTCAAATCGGCCCTGAGTAGTGTTTATGATAGATGACCTTCATTCAAAGTACTAAATGAGAATACTTTGGCCAAAGTAGTGAAAGGTACGACATCCACTTAGGTGTGAGATTGTTGAGACTACACTGTCAATTCATTGTGATCCGAGTACTAGTTCGAGATTGTGAAATAGCAAGGTTCTAGTTGTGTAGGACATAGCACTATGCTCAATTGGTAATCGTTAAAGGATACCCTACCAATCTCTTCTTCGAAGGGAGGGCCATCTATCAAACGATAGGTGTGCAGGGGACCGCATTATAAGTCCGTGGTTGGTGGAAAAGCGCCCGAGTGATGTTTCTCCTCCACAGCAAGCGGCCGATGTACCAAGATTTGAAAGGACAGACTCCTGGACCTTCTTACTTCTATTTGTGCAAAAGCTTACAAGCTATGTATGTAACTGTATTACTTTTGAACTCTGATTTATATTTGTAATGGAAATGAGATTCATGTGCAAACATATTGTACTTGTACGTATTTATCAAGAAATAAAGGAAAATTTTTATCGTATTGTCTTTGTTACTTGTTACCTTTACATGTATAAGGTGAGAATTGGAAATTTTAATTTACGCAAGGAATAGGTCGTTACACTTGAGTTTACAATTTTGTATGATCTCCATATATGGAGAATACGTAGGGTAATTAATATCTACTAGGAATGAAATGACGTCAAACCAAGTATGATCCTTAGCTTATGTTAATAGGTTAACTCCGACAAGCTTCACTCCTAGGATAAAGATTTCCGGAATCAAGAGTTAGGATATAAGACGCTTGTTGAATGGTTCATTTCTTAGTAGACTATTTGAGGTAGGAAGTCTGGGGTAAACTGAACCCATCGAAGGACATAGCCTAGGCATAGAGTAAGATAGCCCCAAGTCAAATCAGCCCTGAGTAGTGTTTATGATAGATGACCTTCATTCGAAGTACTGAATGAGAATACTTTGGCCAAAGTAGTGAAACGTACGACTGCCACATAGACGTGAGTTAGTTGAGACTACACTGTCAGTTCATTGTGATCCGAGTACTAGTTCGAGATTGTGAAATAGCAAGGTTCTAGTTGTGTAGGACACAACACTATGCTCAGTTGGTAATTGTTAAAGGATACCCTACCAATCTCTTCTTCAAAGGGAGGGCCATCTGGCTAATGATAGGTGTGCGGGGGACCGCATTATAAGTCCGTGGTTGGCGGAAAAGCGCCCGAGTGATGTTTCTCCTCCACAGCAAGCGGCCGATGTACCAAGATTTGAAAGGACGGACTCCTGGACCTTCTTACTTCTATTTGTGCAAAAGCTTACGAGCTATGTATGTAATTGTATTACTTTTGAACTCTGATTTATATTTGCAATGAAAATGAAATTCATGTGGAAACATATTGTAACTTGTACGTATTTATCAATAAAGAAAAGAAAATTTTTTATTTTATTGTCTTTGTTACTTGTTACCTTTACATGTTTAAAGTGAGAATTGGAAAATTTTAATTTACGCAAGGAATAGGTCGTTACAATCAGCCTTACATGCTTCCAAGATATCTGACAGATAAAATCATTTTGATGGAGCTTGCAAGGCAGTTGATGGCGGTACATGCACATGCCATACAACATAAAGTTGGAGTAAGCATCTCTTCTCATAACCCATTGTAGATTGGGAGATACTCTTTGACAACTACTTCAAAGGCAAAGGCAATGGAAACTGAAATTCAATAGATCAAATTGAAAAGATTCAAGGCAAGAACGGATTTTGACTACAGAGGGATGAAGGACAAGATAAAGAGAGCTTTCACACATGTACATTGCCTTGAAGATATTTGGGTGGATCTTCGAACAGAGAAGGACATCCGTAGAATGGATTATTGCATACTCACAATTGAACAAATTGTTGAAATTAATCTGACTTTGATCCCAGAAGGAGTGATTGATGATGGACAGATTTTAGATCCAGAATATGAGGAACAAAGGCTTGCTGACGCCCCTATTCCAGCAATACAGTGGTCTCGTAAGGAATCTTGTTCTATTTTTGATAGGTTCCAATCAGTTTTGGAAAATACCAATTCTTGGCTTAAGAATATAGGTGTGAAAGTCATAAAAATTCGAGCTAGTGATGATGATGATTCAGCTGGACCTGTTGGACTGAAATCAGAAGTTAGAGAGAAATCTAAGGAAGGTGCTTCTTCCTCAGAAACCAAAATCAAATTGAAGGTTAGCCGAGTTGTAGAGAAACCTTTAGAAAAGACAACATTGAAGGGGAAGGAAGTTAGAGAGACTCAGATACAAACCATTCATCAGCATGAGGGAGATGTTCTTGAATCTCCTACTGTTCTAAGTGTGATGTCTCCTCATATTGATGCTACACCAGTATCTATATTGTCTCCTATGTCTCAAATTGATAGTGATGTTGATTCTTTCTCAACAATGTTTGTTTCTTCTATTGCACCTACAAAAGTGGATCAACATACTTCAATTACATCAGCATTGAACACTTCTATGAATGATATGCATAACAGTTTGGAGAATGTTCTCAATGCAAATCCAATGTATCCT
This sequence comes from Sequoia sempervirens, assembly GCA_007258455.2. Lineage (NCBI taxonomy): Eukaryota > Viridiplantae > Streptophyta > Pinopsida > Cupressales > Cupressaceae > Sequoia > Sequoia sempervirens. Next base: position 86,724 of record VDFB02268559.1, read on the forward strand.
ATGATATCAGAGATGGTACTTCCAGAGATAGATACATCAACAGCAAGTTTTGATTGTTTTATGGCTGATGCTAATCAGCCCTCATCATACTTCAATTACATCAGCATTGAACACTTCTATGAATGATATGCATAACAGTTTGGAGAATGTTCTCAATGCAAATCCAATGTATCCTATGATATCAAAGATGGTACTTCCAGAGATAGATACATCAACAGCAAGTTTTGATTGTTTCATGGCTGATGCTAATCACAATATGCCATCTAAACAAACTCTTGTTGCAATTCAAACCGAGGCTTCAACTAGGATGACCAGTATGGCACAAAATGAGTCTGTTTCTACACAAACCATGGTTGTTGTTTCAAATGTGAATACATTGGATCTTCCTCCATGGCTGAGTTCAAACACTCTAAAGAGGAAGAAACAGGGTATATCTCCTGATGTGTTTGATTTCCAACAGCTAAGGAAGTCTAAGCCAAAGGTTGCAAAGAAAGCCAAAATGGTTTCACGGGTGGTTGTAGACAGCAATAAAATGAAATATGCAGAAGTAGTTGATGTAATGGTTAATGTAAAGGTAGTAAAGTTGAAACTATGCCAAGGTTCTAACACTTTCAAACAAAGCTTGGAATCTATGGAAAATGATTTGAAGAGTTGGTATGCTTTGAATGAAGAACGTTTGGAAATCTTATGTGCCAATGCAATAATACCAAACAGAGAAATGTATATTGAGACTGAAGAGCTCTTGTTAAATAAAACATTGGTATTCAAAGAGCTCATTTCAGATATACAGGTTGCTCAAGAGATAGTGGTTGAAGCAGAACAAGATATCATTTCAAACTTTGAAAAGGAGTCTTGCAAACTAGAAGATCAAGATGGCGAGGTACTTCCTGAGGATGCTATACTTTCAGCATTAACAGCAAAATTTCATCAAGAATTAGAAGCTAAAACCTTCACCGTGCAGTCCATCAGCAGATTTGTAGATCATCATGCATTTCTCAATAAGATGCAGATTACATTGGAAGAGCATCAATTGTCAATCATCAAATATTTTGACACCATCATCAAAACAATTGTTGTTGCCAAGAACACTAAAGGGCCAAATCCTGATGAACTGAAGAATTCCATTCATACATTTCAATATTTCAAGGATGGCCATGGAAATAATTGAAGTGTTGTTTTATTTTCAGTTTTGTTCCTTTTGGACAAATTACATGTAAAGTCATAAATTGTAATTACATGTAATCAAATTACAAGTCAAAATAAATTAGGACTGTAATTTGGAATAAGTCAATTGCAAGTAGTTGGTGGTTGAGAGAATTTCTCAAGATAGTTGGGATCCTCCTACCTTTTCCTTGCATGACTTCTCTCCTATAAATACTTGAGGGCGTCCTTTGTAATCTTTATCTTTTTGGCAATAGAGAGAACTTTGCAGACATTTACAGCAAAGAGACTTTGTGCTTTGTGTATGTGAATTTCATTTGCAAGTAATACAAGGAAAGCATTTGAGATTTCAGACTTTGTGTTGAATCTTATTGCATGATATTACTATGTTCTTATGTCATAGTGATACAGTTTTCTGAATTATTCTTGTGATCTCATGGGGCTATTGTGATAAGACTTTGGTCTGATTTCTTGTAGTCTTTGTGCTATAAGTTTGAAAAGATTAAATTAGCTTAATTTGTGATTAGGAGTTGAGAAGAATTATAAGTCTTTGTGCTTGTGACAATTCCCATATTAGGTGATTCTTGAATGCATTATACTTATAGACTTTGTGCTGTTATATGTTGCAACTTGTTCTTAAATTATCTTTCTAAAAGGGTAGATAGGATCTCAGATTCTCAAGACTTTGTGCTTGGAGATTATTTTCCCATCTCGGAGGAGGTGACGGAAGTCTTTGTGCTTTTAGGAAACTTCATTTCCTCTCTCTCAATTTTATTGCAGGCTGTTGTAAGAGTCTTTCTCAAAGTTATTGTTACTTTTCTGTGAAGAGAAAAGAATATAATCTTTCCTAAAAAGAGAGGAAAGGTATACAAAGGGGGAGCCTTCCCTAAATTAGGAGTATTATACTCACACACTGTGGGAAACCACAATTTTGCATATCCTCAAGGTATACAAAATTTTCAACGAACATGTTCAGTTTGGGATCTGATGTAGTCACATGGACTAGCAAGAAGCAATGAGCAATGGCTCTCTCCTCGACAGAAGCAGAGTATCGAGGAGCAATTAAGGAAGCTTGTAAGGCAGTTTGGCTTCGTTGGATGCTTGCGGATATGCAAATATCTCAAGCAGGTCTGACTCCCTTGTTTTGTGATAATCAGGGAGTTCTCAAACTTGCCAAAAATCCAGTCTTCCATGAAAGAACCAAGCATGTGGAAACTCATTGTCACTTCATTCAGATGCTTGTTGAAGACGGATCAATTCAGTTGTTGTATGTTCTGACAAAGGATCAAATAGCAGATATTCTCACCAAGTCGCTCAGTCCAAATAAGTTCGTAAAATTCAGGGAGCATCTTGATGTAGTTGACAGATTGAGCATTAAGGGAGGGTATTAAAATAATATTTATTATTTATCATATAATACACAATATTCTATTTTATTTGTAATTTTTAGATAAGAACGTTTCTTAACGTTCCTCTACAGTTTCTTTTTAGAAATTTGCCTTCTTTGTAAATCTCTGTATATTATTTATTGAAGCTTTCACTTCATTGTAAATACATCAAATTATTTTTTCCTATTACTTTTCATAATATTTTATTGATAATGCCCTAGGTCTTGCCCCAACATACCACTCAAGATTTTATCTTTAAAAACCATAAATGACCATCCCTATACAAGCACATATATGTTCTTCACATGATTTTTCCTTGTATGAAAATCCTAATTGGCTACTCAAAATAGACAAGCATACTCTACAAATTTGAACATCTTATTTACTATGAAATCTTACTAAGTCGTGGAGAACAATCAATAGCTGAAATTTGATGAAAACTTGCTAAAACCAGGCACACTTTTTAAAAGAATTCACTTTTTAATTTGACAGTAGTGGTAGAAGGATTTGCACATAGGGTTTGGCATCTATAGAGCGTTTTGGCGGCCTATGTTGCTATCTTTGTATGGCCATGGGCCTATTTTGGTTGTGGATCACATCTTATCTTCCCCCTTGGCTTTTCTCTGTGTTGCGACCTATAGAAATAGGATGTGACTCTTTTCCCACACTATCCCAACACTTCGACACTCTTTTCTCAATTTTTTGGCAGACGCTACCTACATGATGGCCATTGGGGGTCCAGAGGACCCCCAAACTTATTCTTTAAAGATGTTCTTGATGGAGGTGAGTCTTCCTTCTCCGAACATGAAAATGCAGTTAATTTTCTTTTGCATGCAACAAAGGAGTCTAAAAATGCCCAACTTTTGAGGTCTCATCTACAACCCAATGGATGCTTGGAGATATGCAAAGATCACCTTGTTGTGGTGATTAACCTTGAAACCATAGTTGACGAAGTGCTATATTTATTGGAGCATCCATTAATTTGCAAGTTCATGGGTCTCTATATTTTCATGGCTTTTTTGGAGTTGTGGGTTAGGAAGAATTGGAACCTTGAAGGTGATATGCAAATCATATTAGTTGTGAATAGGTATTTCTTCATTGTGATCTCTCGAATGGTAGATTGAAACATGATTTTCAAAGGAGGTCCCTTATTTTCATAACGAAGCAGGTTTATACATCAAACCTTGGCATGTAGGGTTTTCTAATCTTCTCCTTTGTTTCCTTTGCTCAATGATCCTTAAAGATTACCTGATCTCTTGATTTTGACCACGTTGTGGTCTCTTTTCACCTTTATTGGGGTCTAAGGGCATGAATCTCTCAAATATGACCCAATTTTTGTAAGGCAACGACACCAAATGTTTATTGCTCTATCTAATAAAATAAATACATGAAATAATAATAAAGATGACAATGCATAGTAGATATAGAAGTAAAATATATCTTTATTCGCACATGAAATTATTACAGAATAAGACCAGAGATGGTCAATCAAAGATCAACGTTGATCTGACTAGATCATACTCCCCTTTCCTTGATGATACACAATCTATTTAAAGGACCTAATGGTTTCCAAGAAGAACACAACCGTCAAGCAACCAATGCTTATAACTACCTGAAGGCGACAACTAATACAAAAAATTAATACATATTTGGATAATCAATTTTATCGAAACACAATAATGGACATTGTACATTGACTACAAAGGGCATGGAAACAAGTGGAAAATGAGACCAAATTAAATTTCAAACATTGTCACAGTCAACATACTATTGCAAACCCTAGTGTGTCACTCATCCCATACATTTGGATTAAAGATAAGATCATGACGAGTCATACAAAATATGTTGTGAATTCTCACAAAGTTATGAAGGTGCAATGCTCATAGTTCAAGGGCCAATCCATGGAGCTAAGTGTAGAAACCCCTGTTCTCACTGTTTTTCTGAAACTGTCTGTTTTGCTAATTTTTGAACGTTTTTATTGAATAAACCATTGAAGTGCGATTTGAGAGAAATTGCATATAAATTTAAATAAAATAATACAACTCTGAAAATGATAGAATCTATTGAATCTCCTGATGCCAGACTATTTATTAATCTTCTGAAATGATTACAAATAAGATCTGATAACATGCAACTAAAAAGGCAACGATATTTTGATGAAAACCTGATTATTGCAGCAAGCTGAAAGAAAACTCTGTGAACGTTCTGTGATAACTCCTGAATGAAGATATCTCTTTGAATGCAATAGATCAGCTGATATTTCACAGCCTCTGAACTGCAACACTGAAGATGGCTCGTTCTCCAATGCCTGTAGACAACTGAAACCCTTGGCTTCGTTCTCCGGAAGAAGACTTGATCAAAAATCAATTTCATAACATAATGAGCTCAAATCCCAATGAAACCCTTATATCTCCTCAAGAGTTCGAATTTTCTCAATTAGGTTTCATTTAAATAAATTCGAACTTTTCTTTTTAATTTTTCAATAGTTTTCGAAAGCACTTTTAATTATAAAATATAATTAAAAGTGGCCCCTTCAATGATGGGCGACCCCTTCAGCAAAAATCACTTAAGTTATAATATTTAAAATATTATAACTTTATAACATAAGCTCCAAATAATTAATATTTAATTAAATCAATTAAATATTAATATCTCTCTCAATATATGCCCGATGCACGAACCGTCTGAAGTTGACGAAGAAGGAAGTGATTCTGCACGTGACCAGACCATACTGCTAAAAATAGCAGGGGTGCTCCGCTGAGTGCTAAAAATTGCTAAAAATAGCAATCCGAGCAAATAGTGTCCGAAACGAAAAGCCAACTGATAACAATCTGAAACTGAAGCCAAGCCAAGCTCCATCAAGACCCTCTATCCATCCTATCATCCTACGAGGGTCGCATAATAGGCTAAATCCACCGAACTCTGATGCTCGCAAAATTGGGGACATTACACTAAGTTCTGTATAATACAAGTTTATGATGCTTGATATAAATGAGGGTCTAATGGATGTAGTCACAATTGCAATGATAGGGAGATGCTCAATATTAGAAGGTGGTAAGCAATGTAGACGTCATTTTGATATTCAAGTTTTTCTAACTAAGTATAGTGTGTTGTTGGAATCAAGCTACAAACAAGTTTGCCACCCTTGGATGTATGAAGGAGAATTCACGAAGGATAAGAGACCACAAGATGGTTACACCATTCCTCACACAAGAACACACAATAGCTTGTCATCACAATGGATAAACACAAGGGGAAAATTAGTGCGTTGAGGCAATGAAGATAGAGCTAAGAAAATGGAATAAGTAGCTTGGCCCAAACATTGAATGGAGACAACCATGGCTTCTTCTATAGGTGAGTCACTTTAGCATGATAATATTGAGTCTATTTTGGATGAGTATACTACGGTGTTCAATATTATACCTCTAGGATGGCCACCAAGTAGAGGATTTTGTCAAGAGATAGGGAAGAGACATGTGGGAGATATCATTCCTAGTGAAGAAGTGATTGGCACCATAATAAAGATTCAACAAGGTGTTCATGCTAAAATTAGAGTAGCGTAGCAAAATCTTGGTGGTGAGTTTAGTTGTCTCATAAGGAAACTCTTGGCCTTGTGGGGGTTTGAGGATGCCTTCAAGCAATGGAGGGAGAACACCATTAGTCATCAAATCAAGGAGGAGAATACAATAAGTTGGTTACATTCCTTGCCTAACTAGAGTCAAACGTGGAAAGGTATAATCATGCATCTCATCACAAGCCTCTCAAAAGTTTGCATTTATGTTGTTGTGAATCATGCATGCTTCATGGTTATTTCTCCCCAAGTAATTAAATTGTTTTTCAAAGAGATGAGCAAGTTGCTTAGATTTCATAAAATTATAAATGAGGGAAATGGTAGCTCCCATAGCACTTTTTGGAAAGACTCTTTTCTTTTGATAGGCATTGGATTCAAGAAAAATGGTAGGGCTATTTTGATAAGCTAAGTAATCATATACATTTATTTATTTGTCCTCAAATGGCCCAATTTTTTTTCAAAAAAGTAATTTACATACATTGTCTAACAAGATTGCAAGTGTTAGAGATAGTAGATTTCTTAGTGTGTGGTTGCAAGAACTATTTCAATTGATAGGTACTAGATTTATTCCAAACTATTTCAATTTCCTCTTCTTGTGAATCCTTCTCTCTCTATAAGAACTTAAGTTAGAAGGGTCTAGATGTGGAACCCACCACAATTCTATGGTTCATTATAGCACTTACTTCACCTATAGGGGTGGTGTAACCATGGTAGTACCCAAGTTTTGCAATCTGAAGCAATTGCACCATAAGGTTTTTCATTTTTTGTTGTCCTTGACTCGTGCTAATAATGGCGTTATACTGAAGTTCAACCTTATCATCTATCAAAACCTTTTTTCCTTTTTCGCCTATTTCTTCTTTTATTTCTTCTATTTCTAGATCTCTTACCTTTCTTTGCTAATACACTCCGAATTCTTTATCACTAGGTTGCATGACAACCTATTAGATCTAACACTACAAGTTGGCAAGATCTTGGCTATGATACCACTGTAATGTCCTCAAATTATAAGTTTTTTAATTTTTATTTTTTTTGTATTTTTTGAATTTTCAGAGTACTTGAACAATTGAAAACAAAAAACTAAAAAGAAAAATGCAGTATTTGAAATACTTATGTCAAACCCTTACTTGCAAGAAATGGAAAAATGTAACCCTTGTGACTGCAAATTAGTCAAATCTGAGTATTACACTTGAAAAATAAGAGCTATAAATTTGTATAACAGTAATTAATTTCATCACGAAAACCCTAGATATGATTTTTAATGAATGGCACAAATACAGTGTTGATACAATGATGCTGAAACAATATCTTTGAATTTATCAAATTTTCAGATCTTCGTGAACTAATAATGATCAAATCTAAATTATTGTATCCAAAATGAACTTGTACAAATGCTATACAGCTTGATATGTGGCTGGAAATGACTGTGGAAAGGCTGGGAATTGATGTTGGTGGCTGGAAATGGTTGTACAAAATGCTACACCAACCTTTAGAGGCTTCCCCAAAGTAGTTCTACCCTAAAAGGATGCTGGATATCTTGTAAAAATGCTACTCTCTGCCCAAGATTGCCAAAATGTTGTTCCTTAATGCAGATCCATCCCACAAAGTTGTTGATATAGATGTCAAAATGCAGATCCCTATCCAAAAATGTTGAAATACTGTCCAAAATGCTGACTTCTCCCTTCCACAAGTGATTCACCTCTCAAAACTTGCAAAAAGTATTGTAAAATGTTGGTCACCCTTGTCCAAACTGATACATCCCTCTTGAAATGCTCAATCCAAAATATGAATAAAATGCCAAAGTGTTGCTAGATGCAAATGAAGCTAGAGACCCTCCTTTTAAACCTTTCCAAATTGAGCCTATGATTAATAATTTCTTTCCAAAATATTTAAAAATACCTTTTTACAATTATTTAATAACACTTTTAATTCAATAAAATAATTTTATAATAAGCTTCCACTTAAATATAAAATTGTCAAGCACAACTTAAAATAATATTAAAAGTTGTTTCCCTTGCATTTCCCTTTAGCCTAAAAGAAATGGGGATAGGCTAGAGGTCTTCTCCTTGGTGTTATTTTCAAAAAGGAGACATGACTGTGTGATTAAAATTTTGAAAAGGGATATTTCACTTTATGACCTCCATGACACTCGGATGCTGCCTTAACACAGTTAGGCACTTGATTTTACCATCAATGCCACTTAAAACCCTCATCATAAGTGCTAGGCACCCTTTCATGCATGTTTTGTCATGTTACTATGTCACCTAGGTGTACCTTTCAGACAATCCTTCCACTTTAAACACTATTTCCACCTTGCAGGCACAATTCTTATGGTGTTTGTCACTGAAATGGATGTTATCATAGACCCTAGGAGCCCCAACAGTTGCATTTTCCACTTGAACCACAAATTATCACCTTCAATCATGCATCCTTTATGTCTTTGTTACTTGCCTCTCTGCTAGGCATGTATTTAGATGACTTCTGCCACTTACAAGACAGTCAGGTGCACTATTCCCTCTATTTTGTCACTCAACATTTAATAAATACCACTTAGGTGCGCTTAAAAGGCTATATATGTCACTTGAAAGGTATATTTGACAGTCAGATATGCAAAACAGGTATATTTGACACTTGAATTGACCTATTCCACGTCTGACATGCTTTTATCCTTATCTTGTCACTTAAACTGATCTATTTTCTTTCCCAGGTCCTCTTTTAGATATGAATGCCACTTAAATGTTTTAAACTCTACTGAAGCACGCCTATAGACCACACTTCACCACTGTTTAGATGTGGTTTTCTTGGTCTTCTGTGACCTAAATACCTCCCAGGCATGCCTTTAAGCCTTCTTCGTCTATCAAAAAAACAATATATCAGATCCAAGAGCCCTTCTTGGCTATAATTGTTACTTAAATCATTCAACCACTGTCTAGGCACTCAATACAGCTACTTTTCCCATTCAAAGGTCTGATATAGGTGCTTATATCAATCAGGTTTGCTACCAATCAACATCTAAGTGCCTTTTTCTGAAGTCTTTGTCAATTGCCAAGCTCCTAGGCATATCATCTTGTTGCCTCTGCCACTAATACCTCAATCATAACAGTTCAGGTGCTCCTACCAATAGTTTGGGCCATTTGGAATTACCTCAGGTGTCTATTCTTTGTCATTGCTGTCACTAAACAGACCTCGCTGCTCCAGGCACCTTTATCTGTGCTAGAATGCTGCTCAGATGGAATGAGTAAATAATGGCAAGTCCCAATCATTAAATACATAGAATATGTTTTATTTCCAGACAAAAACAGGTTGGTGCTCATGGATTTTTTGGTAAAAATCAGCTAGTTAATCAATTTGACAAATGGTCATGACTAAACAGGGACAAAAAAGGTTTCACCATTAAAAGTTTCATGGGGGTGCAACGATTGGTACAGAAGAAAATGCAGAGACAAGACAACACTTACCCTTTTTAGAGCATATTCAATAGTGCTGGAAGAAGCAATTTACCGAGCTCAACAAATTGGCAGAGAAGAAATTCTTCTACTTTGCATTCCTCATCAAGGATGATGGTGATAGCACACACAGTATAAGACTTGTGGGCTTCCTTTGATTCTGTAGCCATCCTCTCAGACCCATATCTCATCCTCGTGTAAGAGGCTGGTGATTAGCTTTGAGACATTTGTAGCCACAGTAAGGTATGGAGACTTTTATAGATTTTTCAAACAGCCTAAGCCTTTTCCAAATTCTAATAATCTCCTTGATTTTGGAATTCAACCCCTTTTTGAAGTTGCTACAGTAAACAGAAATTACAACCTTAAGCTATTTTCCAAGTGCCATTTGAAGGATCTGGATGCTGTCAGGAGGTTGACTTGAGGTGGAATCGGTAGAAGGTGGCATAGTAGTACTAGGCATATTTATTTCCATTCCAAAAAGGATCTGAAAAACCTAAACATCATTTCCTTCATTTTCAACCACAAATTACAAATTCATTATTGCAGAAGGCAGAGGTCAGCATCCATCTTAATGGGAGGAGATTGACAGTTCCACCAAGGGTAAGACCATATCTGACGAGAAATCCATTAATACTTCTTTTGATAGATCAGCAGTCTTAAGATCTCCATTAATAATTGCAGCACTTGCATATGTGAAGAACTGTGTTCCATTTTCTGTTGGCACCATAACTACAAACAAATTCATTGCATATATTTCAAGTTTGCGCTTAATTATTCAAATGCAGCTGTCAGTTGACTGTTTCATCATCACAGGCATTATTGTTTCAGTAGCAGCCTCCAAAAAATTGAGGACCATGCCTGCCATGCATATGTTTTCTTTATTAGGAGGTATTGTTTTAGATTGATTAAAATGTTGTTGAGTAATGCAGTTGTCCAAACAAGAGCCCATATGAGCATTACATGGTTGTTGGTTGTTGCTGTGCCCCATAATGTCCTCAATGTACTGTTCTATTTTGCATGTGTCTGTGTGAGAATAGCAGGCAACTTGGGGGGGCTGGGATGAAGTATTGTTAAGATGCATCAATCTGAAAACTTGAATAAAGCCTTTTTGACGGACAATTGCCTGAGTTGATACTTTTTCACTGTAATATCCCTGAGTTGAGCAAGGTCAGACTTGCGTTATTGTAGTGGTGTGGTAAGATGCATTCATTCAATATTTTGTTAAACAAGAAAAAATAGAAATACAGACAGATTTTAAATGAAAATACAAAACAAAAAAATTATGACCTGGATTTGCAGAGGGTTTGTTGCTTAAAATGCCTGAAAACTGGATTTGTCTTTCCATGTACATAGATGAACCCAAAGCACTACTCGCACGATCATGACATGATATTAAATTCTCACACCATCCTCCACCCTATTGGTCAATGGTTAAACAAACAAAAAATAAAACAGTATTTTACTCTCTTGCAAGAAAAAGAAGAAATAGAAATCTCCGCCCAAAAAGTTAGTAAACTATTTTTCAGAAAAAGTGTACAATTTGATATGGTTATTGCCAGCATAACCTATGAATGACTGAAGACATTATAATTTATGAATAATAATAAAAGTACATACTCGATAAAACAAGTACAATTCCGTCTAAAATAACACAAAGGATTTCATAGTCAGTATGCTCCCGATCATTTTAGGAATCTCATTAAAATAAAATAATTTGTAAAAGTAGAAGCAATGATTGATTTAATACTGCAACTTGTTCTCACATTATATGAATATACATGAGCAAGCATAAGCAATCATAAGGACACTTTAGACATAATACTTTTACAGACTTTTTAGACACAATTATTACATTATTGTATAAACTTGAAAGGACCCTCTCCTCACAAAGGAGAGGTGGGTCAGCACCTCTACTTTAACAGCTATTTGCAAAGAGTTAAAATCTTTCCTTATGCTGTCATTCTAGATATAATAAATTCTGGTCTGCCCATTCTAAAGAAGCCAAGCTCTGCCAACTGTGACAGAGGATGATCTCTCTAAAGATGGCTCTACATCATCCTTCCTAGAGAAAAGATTTGACAAAATGTTCAGTTTTCCATATTTATCATGTAAAGTTTGTACTTGCTGTTTGGATTTCAGTTTGCTGTGTTTATGTGTTGATGATTGTCACAATTTGCTGTCAAACTCCTTATTTCTCCAATATGATATTGCAATAGAAATGAGACTAGCTACAATCTGTAGATGAGATGCAATCTGATATATTACCCTTCCTTCATGAATAGAATTAACTGAAGTTGCAATGCCAAAATGCTGTATAGGACAGCGATCAGATTTTCTATATGAGTGCAGTATGATTTGTTATATTATGACTGAGAATTACAAAGCTTTCAATGCTGCTATGACATCGAATGCCTTCCTACAGTATGAGCAACCTACAATGCAAGACTAATACCAAAATAAGGAACCTGATTTGATCAAGCAGCAGGCCTGGAATGCTTCAATTCTCCTTGTAGATGTTGTTCTTAACTACCAAATTGTTGCATCAATCTTCATTAATACCCAACGACCTCTTCCCAATATTCTTTTGATTTTATCTTCCTTCTTTAAACAAAATCACACCATATGAACTGTGCCCAGCTAGGAATGAATGCTACGATTATTGCCCAGCTATATGTATGAAAATCAAACCATTAATCCCTTTGCTAAATCATCCTTCCTTCTCCAAGATCAAATGAATCCTTGACTGTAAATTCCTTCCACAAAAATCTGCATTTGTATCTTCAATCAAACTTCTTCAAATTTGGCCCTTGGCCACAAATTTGCACAAATGAGAAGACTGAAATATCTCCTCCCAAAATGACCAGCTAGGTTTGGTGTTTCACAAACGAAACTGGAACCCTAGAGTCTTCAGCACTCTAGCCAACTTGCCATGCATTCAAGCTCACCAATGTAGAAAATGAAGTCAACAACCAAGATGCCCAAATGCAAAGACAAAAGCTCCTTATAAGGAATTTTCACCAAGTCTCCAAGAAACTTCTAGAATAAAAATATTATTTTATTCACTTAAATGACTTTATGATTTATTATTTTATTTAGTCACTTTAATATTAAATTAATTAAATATAGGGTCACCTTTTAATATTTATTTATTTGATAACCTTACAAATAATTAATTTAACAATTTCTACTTATTGCTCCAAATTGGGGACATGACACCCGATCACCGAAGCCCAATTTGGATCCTCAAATCTTTAACTAAGTGATGAGTTTTCGAACTTCAGGGGTCGAGCTTCCCCTTTATCTCCTTCCATCTTTTTAGCTCAGGCATTAAGTGTAATGTCCCCTTCTCATCAGTAATCTGTTCTGACACTCATCAGCCTATTCCAGAAGCCCATAGGCTCGCTTGAGGTAAAATTAGGGTTTCTAAGTTTGGAGGTTCTTTGGCATTTCAGAGAGTTTACTATTTATAGTAAATTCTAATTTTCGCAATATGAAGTTGGTGTGCTTTCAGTACATCATTTTTAGTTGGAGCAATTATTTGCAATTCATGTCTAACTTCTAAAGGCTTTTTTATGATGAATAAAGGCATTAAGGTTATAATTTGCAGTTGACCCCTTGGCCTAGGAGAACAACTTAAGTTGTGTTTAAAAGAGGGACTTGGAAGGGGTACGCCATCATAAAGGTGATTTAATTATTAATGAAGATAAAAGCCTTGAGAAATGAAGTGGACGCCTTTTTGAAGAAGTTATTATTTAAAAATAAAGATTTTTTGTTGCCTTGTAAAAGTGGACGCCTTTTTGTGAAGTTGGAAGGTTTCTGGAAATTTGAAGAGTCTCATGTGACTGTTGGTGTCCTTTCTTGAGGAATTGAAGAGTCTTCTACTCTTCTATAAAATGAATGCTTTGTTTCAGCATTGGCATCCATTCATGTTATCATACTGTTATGTTGTCGGAATGACAAATGAAACCTTGCTTCGAGGATGCTACCTCCTAGCCATTAACCAATTTCGTGTTTGAGATACAACACCTAGTTGGTCTATACTGCTTCTCATCCAGACTAGCAGATTGTGCTCAACAGAAGAAGTTTTGATGATATTTCCAGTTTTTGAGTTGTTGATTCACATACAGCCGAAAGTGAAAATTTAAATGCATCTCCTTGAGTAAATTTATTTTGATTCTGGGTATTTTTGCTGAGTGTTTGCTGAACCAAGGTGCCCCTTCTTGCAAAGTTTGAGATTTAATTTTGAAGGTTCTGATTTTTAATGACAAAATCGCCCTTGAGGAAGTTCATACCATTCTTGGAGGCTTTGGAATTCGTGCCAGAAATATATGTGCAGTTTTGTTGCTGTTTGATGATCAGAATATGTTCGCCTACCTTCTAAAAGGACACAGCAAAAGACGACATTCGATTTGGAGGTGAATTGAGTGAGTTATGAATACTTCATTGGTTTTCACAGTTGTTGATTGACATTTTCAATTTATTGATTTTTGTATCAGACTTTAGAAGTTCTGATTTTTGATTCATTATCAGTAGTTAGAGAGATAATTATTTGTATGAGATCATCTATTACTCATGTGCTTTGAAGTTATTGAAAATTCATATGTAATTTGCAGCTTTATTCCTTATTTCCAAGACTGTAAACAGTAGTACTGTTTCAGTCCTAATTGCTGCAATTAATTCTTCTTTCTTCTCACATTAAGTACCCCTGGATGGTCTACCGCCAGTGTGGATAATTGATTGTATCTCTCTTTGTACCCACTTTCAAAGTGGTGAATCCCCACTCTCGAGTGGATGCCCGCCGCAGCGGATGAATTAGTTTGTTGTAGCTTCATGGCTGGTTATCTGTCTATTAGTTTCAGTTTTTCAATTAATCACTCTGTCATATGTTAGCACCTCGCCCTCAGTGGGCTCTTGAGTGCACATTCTTGACGTTGAGTTTGCTTCAATTCAAGTTATTGTTTTGTAATTACTCCGCCATATGACAACACCTCTCCTTCCTTGGGATTGAGTGTGCATTCTTGGCGTTGAGATCTTTTCAATTTGGATTTCAATTTGGAGCTAACGCTAATCAAGTTGGCTAGTGTTGGTTTATGTTGTGTAAATCTTTTGAAAAAATTGGTTAGTATATTTCAGTGGTATCAGAGCAGAAGACCCTGCCATCCTATGGCAATTTACAGTTGGTTGTCTGATGAATGAAAGAGACACTAGGCCATTCACCAGAAGCCGGGCCAGAACTCAGCATCAGTTTCCACCTGTTCCAGAGGCAGAGACTTTTTCAAAAGCCTTAAGGGATCTTGGCAAAACAGTGGAAGGTACAGAAAAGACAATTGAAATAATGTCAGACAGTGTAAGGCAAGCTAATGACGAGAGGGACAGAGTTGAGAAGAAGTTTGATGGGATGATAGACATGATGTCCCGATTATTGTCCAAGTTGGAGCAGCAAACAACACAGAATATTATTCAGCCCCAGAATAATTCAACTGGAGAAAGCAGTGGAGTTAATGGGAATAACAATAGTGGCAGTCCTGAGGTGAATACAAGAAACAGAATTGTGGGTCAGCATGCTGCAATTCCTAGTGGGTCATCCTCTAGACCTCTTTTTCCCGTCTTCACGCCAATGGAAGAACAACAACCGGCTGAAGCTGCACCAACCTTTGTTGATGATGCACATCAAGCTTACATGGAGTACGTTTCTTTACCTCTTGACTTGAGAGGTACTTGGACCTTTGATCAATTCACCTCTTTCAAGAAGAAGTACATCATCTTGTTAAATATCTTCCTGTGTCCCATTTTTACTCAGCTGTCCTTAAGCATGCCAGTCACTATATTTTGAGAAGAATGGGCAACTACTTTAGTCATCCTATAAATGGTTTTGTTTGACTAGTTTCTTGCTGGTTAGTGTAGGGTAGGTTTAGCTGCAAGTTTTCAATTCCCTAAGTGTTGTTCCAACACTATTAGATAGTTTCCTTTCTATAGCTTTCCTGTTTTCAATAAGTTTCCAAGTGTTCTAATGAGTTACAAATGAGTTACAGCCATGTACAAGCTGCTCTAGATCTGTTTCTGAGTTTTCCCAATGACTCCATGCCCAATGGATAGGCCTAGGCTACTAGTTTGCATGTTTACCAGGCAAACATCCAGCTGAGGTCGCCAGAAATGTTACCCGATCTTCACCTGTGGGCCCAATCAAGCAGGGCAATCTATGTTTTCAAGTGTTCATGAAGGCCAAATGGAGGAACATTTGCATCAAGGTTACATATTTTCTAACTTGTTTGCTTCTTGTGCAACTGTAGGGGAAAATTATGTTTTAAATTCAGCACGTGGATTAAATGTGGCTCCCATAAGGGTTGAGCCCAGCGTGCAGGTGTTCAGTTTTCATTGGGAAGGTCTTCATCTTATGTCTTTTCCTTGCTTTCCCCCTTTCAGTTTTGGTTCTAATCCCGCTTTGCTTTCTTTTGTTTGAGGGTAATTAATACTTTGGCGGAGGCGGAATCGGAACGGGGGATGGACTTGGAAATGTTGGTTAGTCTCGGTTTTAGTTTCCATCCCGACTCCGACTCCGCCTTTTCTTTTTGAAATGCTCGGGTCGCCAAGTCATTTTCGGTCACCCTGAGTTTTTCTATCTTTCTCCGCTTGGGAAGAGCTCTCGCCAACAGTTGTTCACAAGGCCGGCGTCGGGGAGAATGGTTTACCTTCGCTATGATGTCTCGCCAACCAAGTGGAGTCTCGCCGAAGGTTTGTGGCTTCGGGGTAAGGTCCTGCCGATTGACGTTGGTCTCGCCAAAATTTGACATTTATTGCTTCCCTTGACTTCTGCAAGTGGATTTTATGGGCGCCCATGCCAATTTGCTGGTGCAGGGGCACCCGAGCTCAATTTGTGTAAATGAGGTCTAATGTTTAGTTTAGTGTGTTAAGTCATGTTTTTGAGTTTTGTCAATATAATGTGGTCATATTAGACCACATTTTGATGTAATAAGTCCTTCTAAAGGTCATTAGGCGGTTGGGAGTTTAATTTGCAAAGTTGTCAAGAAATGCAAAATTGTAAAGTTGCTAAAATTGTAAAAAGTGCAAAATTGGAATGTGAAGGGTCAAGTAGGTAAGAAGTCAGTTAGATTCGTTTGGTTTTGAGTTAGTTGTGATTGTAATGCATAAATAAGCCTCTCAAAATTTTAGGCAAAGGAGGAGAGGATGTATTGAAGATCTTTGTGATTGAAAATGAATAAAAACTCCATTTCTTTGCATATTTTCTATGTAAATTGATTGTGCAGACTTCTGTACAGCCTCGTACAGTCAGACACTTGAGGGGCAGTCATTGGGATTGATGAACCTATGAGTCTATATCACTTTACAATTGGGCTTGTTGAATTTCATTGAGAAATAAGAAAGATATTGCATTTCTTTGAAAAATTGTCCAGAAACCATAAGTAAGGAACCCGAGAGCAAACAAAAATGCATGAGACTCATTTTATCCAGTGAAATCTCTTTAAACTTGGTAGAATGAAAGTATTTGGGATAGGATTTGATATGGTGTGAGTTTCAGGAACCCAGAGTAAGGGTTTATGTGGGTTTGTATGATGCCCTAGTTGGCAAAAGTGTGAATTTTGAGTGAAAATGAGTGGTTTAAGGGGGTTAAGGATTGAAATCTGTTGGGCAGAAATTTCTAAAGATGTTTTAAGCATGTGCACGTTTGTTTTGATGTGTTAGAATCACTGCAAAAGAAAGGAGAGGTTTGGAGTGGTTTTTTTCAATAAACCCTCCTTGGAAAGGCTAGAATTGAAGGTTTTGTGATCAGTGGTGTTAGAGGGCTTTCCATTGGCAAAGAGTGGTGGAATTTGATTGTTTGTAGACTGGTTTATGACTATCCAAGGTGTTTTGGGCTTGGAAGTAAGTTTAGAATAGGGTTGCTTTGTTAAATTGGCCTAATTGGCCTAGTTTGGACAGTGTTGAAGCCTAAATTGAGGATTTGGTCCAAGGTAACCTTATGGTGTCTTGAGATATGTTTTGGAAGGGATTAAAGGGTGTTTGAAATGATGGTTGGTTAATGGGTTTGACAAATAATCTGCAAGTGATGATCAAGAAACTGAGTAGCAAACCTACAAGGAAAAGTGTGAGATTGTACGAAGATTCACCGTATTAGGGTTTTGGAGGTTAAAGACTTGCCGAAATCAGTTGAAATTGTGTTGATTGGTTGATTTGAACCCCTATACTACATCATTTACTGTTAGTGTTGATCTTTTTGATGGATTCATGCCCTAATCACAATTTTCACGAGATGGCTCCATTTTTTCACTCATGGACTTCACTGTTAATCCTAGTTAGGGTTAGGGTTTGGTTTGTGGTTATAAGTTATGCCTAATCTATAAAAGCAAGAAATGTATTCATTCTAAGGGTTTGCTTCCGCATCGTTTTGGTTTTAGAGCTAACCTTAACGGGTGCATGTTGATTGTAACTGTAATTGGGAAAAAAAAAAAAATTAGTCCGGTTCATTACAGTGGTATCAGAGAGCCATGATTCTGCCAACCTGTGCCCTATAGTGATTCAGTTGTCAGATGAGTGACAGTGATTGCAGATACTACACCAGAAGTCAGGCCAGAAAACAGCAGTCACAGTTTCCACCAATGCCAGAAGCAGATACTTTTTCAAAGGCTTTGAGAGAAATAGGGAAAGCAGTAGATACTGGTAAAGCAGTTGAGAACATGTCAGACAGTCATAAACAGGCCATGGATGAGAGAGATGAAAGGATGGAAAAGAATTTTGATGGGATGATTGATATGATGTCCCGTTTGCTTGCAAGAATGGATCAGCAAGCTGCTCAGAATCATACCCCTAGTCAAAACAATGCCACAGGTGAAAATAGTGGTGTCAATGGAAACAATGGCAATGGGAGAGACAGGACTATTGGCCAACATGAGGCCACCTCTAGAGCATCAGCCTCTAGGCCACTCTTTCCTACATTTACTCAGAGGGAGGATCCGCAAGTTGAAGTTGCCATTCCTTTTGCAGATGATGTCAGGCAAGCCTACTTGGAGTATACCACCTTACCCCCTGATCTTAGAAACCAATGGTCATTTGATCAATTCTTGAACCAAAGAAACAAAAGGAATGGAGAAAGAACTGATAACCGAACTCCTATGGCTCCTAGGACTGACTTTCAGCAAGCCCTTGGGAAGGTGTCATTGGCTCACTTCGATGGAAGTGATAAGTGTTCAGCAAGGTCGTGGGTTTAGAAGCTGGATAACTACCTATCGTTAAGGCCCATGCCAAAGGAAGATGCCATAAAGTTTGCAACGTTGCATTTGGAAGGAGCTGCCCATGAGTGGTGGTACCATGGTTTGGTCACTCTTAGCCACAACCTCATTCGAACCTATGATGAATTCACCAACAAGCTTATTGATAGATTCGACACTAAGGATCCTGAAGTGAAGTTTCGAGAGTTAGCACAATTGAAGCAACATGGTTCCTTGGATGCTTACATAGCTGATTTTCAAAGGCTTTCCGTGATGGTGCCCAACATCACTGGAAGAAGGTTGGTTGTATTGTTCTCTGAAAGATTGGTTGAACCCTTGAAAGGGTGGGTTAAGGCTTTCGATCCACCAAGTCTCGAAGAAGCAATCAAAAAGTCTCGAAGTATGGAGTTATCAGCCCCTATGCCAAAATTTCCGCCCAAGCCATTTGGCCACAAGAGGGATAAGAAGTATTTTTCAAATCAGCACAAGAATTTTCCACCCAAGATGACTGATGAGTAGCGTGAACAGCTTAGAAAAGAGGGCAAGTGTTATACATGTTTGGAGCCTTGGATTAAGGGTCATAGATGTCCTGGAAGAGGGTGTTCTAACCAAATGGGGGCCTATTCTGATTATGGATCAAAATCTGATATGTCTGATCAACAATCTTATTTTGGGGACAGCGAGGAAGAGAGAGCTCTAGAAGAGTCCGATCATGAGCAAGGAGTTGGGGGCCCTATTGCCCAACTCTCTAGTTTCCAAAAGAACGAATCTTTCAAGGTTCGTGGTGGGATTAGAGGTCACCGTATTGTTGCCTTAATTGATACTGGGGCAACACATAACTTCATTGACGAAGGTGTGGTTGCAAAGAGAGGTCTCAAAACAGAAGGATTTGAAGGATTCAAAGTCATGGTGGCCGATGGGTTTCATATTTCTTGCAACCAAAGAGTTCCTAACATGTCTATGCAATTAGGCAACTATGAAGTCAAAGATGACTTCTATGTAGTTACTATTGGTGACACGGATGCAGTACTTGGTATTCAATGGTTACGCTCACTTGGTGAAATCTCTCTCAATCTACAAACAATGGAGCTCAAGTTCCAATCTGATGGAAAGAAGGTAGTGCTGAGAGGAATGTCCAATGGTGGTCATCGGATTGTGTCATTCAAAAGAATGGAGAGGCTAATTTGGCACGATCAAGTTGAGTGGGCTGTGGAATGTATGGTTCTTCCAGCTAGTCCAGTTGAAACAAAGAGGGACTATCCTCCAAATATCCAGTCTATACTCACTAAGAAGAGTAAGGTGTTTGCTGATCTACCTTCTGGGCCGCCTCCTGAAAGAGGAGCTGAGCATGTCATTGAACTCAAGGAAGGGGCCAAGTCAATCATCACAACACCATATCAGTATCCTAAGAAGCAAAAGGACGAGATCGAGAAAAACATAAAAGAACTCTTGGAGATGGGCTTCATTCGTCCAAGCAAGAGTCCCTTCGCTTCAGCAGTAGTTCTTGTGAAGAAGAAGGATGGCACCATCCGCATGTGTGTGGATTATCGTGCCTTGAATCAAAGCACAATCAAAAATCGGTACCCCATTCCTCGGATAGATGAGCTCATTGACGAGCTACATGGTGCCAAGTTCTTTTCAAAAATTGATTTGAGGTCGGGCTACTATCAAATTCAGATGAGAGGGTCAGATGTTGAGAAGACAGCATTCAGATGCCACTATGGTCATTTCGAGTTTTTAGTCATGCCTTTTGGGTTGACTAATGCTCCAGCCACCTTCCAGTCTTGTATGAACAGAGTTTTTCAGAAACAGTTGAGGAAGTTTGTGCTGATCTTTTTTGATGATATCCTCATCTTCAGCAAGACGTGGGAAGAACATCTCAAGCACTTGGAGGAAGTGCTTAGCATTCTTGAATCAGAAAGTTTGTTTGCCAAAAAGTCCAAATGTGAATTTGGAATGAAGGAGCTATTCTACCTTGGTCACATAATCAGTGCTGATGGGGTGAAGGTCGATCCTGAAAAGATCAAAGCGATAGTTGATTGGCCACCTCTAGAGAACTTGACTCATTTGAAAGGGTTCTTGGGTCTTTGTGGCTTTTACAGAAGATTTGTGAAGGGCTACTCTCAAAGTGTTGCTCCTCTTACTGATCTCACTAAAAAGGGGGCTTTCTTTTGGTCAGAAAAGACTCAAAGTGTGTTCGATAAGTTCAAGAAAATCATGAGTTCTTGTCCAGTGTTGGCCCTACCGGACTTCTCCAAGCCTTTCGAGTTACAATGTGATGCATCCGGAGAAGGTGTTGGGGCTGTTTTGATGCAAGCATCCCATTGTGTTTGAAAGTAGGAAACTAAGGGGTGTTGAAAGGACCTACTCCATCTATGACAAGGAAATGCTTGCAATCATGCATGCATTAGCTAAGTTCAGACAATATTTGGTTGGGAGCAAATTTGTGGTCAAGACTGATCACAATAGTCTCAAGCACTTCATGCATCAAAAGGATTTGAATGAAAGACAACAGAAGTGGGTGAGTAAGCTTCAAGCTTACGATTTCGACATTGAGTATGTCAAAGGGAAAAACAATGTTGTGGCGGATGCTCTATCTAGGAGGCCTCATTTGAGCTCATTGTGTGAGCTTACTGCTGATTGGAAGGAGATGTTGTTTGCTGATTATGCCAAAAATCAGTTTGCAACCAGCATCATTGAAGGTACCTTCCATGACGAGAGGTACAAAGTGGTTGATGGTTTGATACACTATAAAGGAAGGATCTTTTTGGTGGCCGATTCTAAAGCTCAAAAGGAAGATTTTGATGACTTTCCATGACATCCCACTTGCTAGACATCAAGGTTACTTCAAGACATATAGGCAGATTCGAGAGAGGTTTTCTTGGAAGGGGTTGAAAGAGGAAGTCCAACGCTACATCAAGGAGTGTCCCACTTGTCATATGAACAAAAATGAGCATTCTCTTCCAGCTAGTCTGCTGCAACCTCTTCCCATTCCCAACCAAAAATGGGAAAGCATATCAATGGACTTCATCACAGGTTTGCCAAAGGTTCAAGGAAAAGACTGTATCTATGTTGTAGTGGACAGATTAACAAAGTTTGCTCACTTTTTTGCCATCACTAGGACATTTTCAGCAGCTCAAGTTGCAGATTCGTTTTTCCATGAAGTGTTTAGATTGCATGGGTTGCCAAAAAACATTGTGAGTGATAGGGACAGCAAGTTCCTAAGCACTTTTTGGCAAGAGGTTTTCAGGATGAGCTGTACAGTGCTTACTCCAAGCACTAGCTATCACCCTCAAACTGATGGTCAAACAAAGATAGTGAACAAATGGTTGGAGGGCTATCTTAGAAATTATGTCTCGGAGCAGCAAAGGGCATGGATGAAATGGCTTCACATTGGAGAGTATTGCTGCAATTCATCCTTCCACATGTCAATAAGGATGTCTCCATTCATGGCTCTCTATGGTTATGAGGCTCCTAGCTTTGCTGATTTGGTGTTTGGTGATAGCAAAGCCCCTCAAGCCAAGGATTGGTTGCAGCAAAGTCAAGATATTTTGAAGTCCTTGAAGAACAACCTTCAAATAGCACAAAATCAGCAGAAGATGTACGCTGATCAGCAGCGTGTTGAGTGTTCATTTGAGGTTGGGATATGGTTTATCTTCGACTTCAGCATTACAGACAGTCTACACTCAAGAAGAGTGGAACTGAGAAGCTCAAACCTCGCTTCTATGGGCCATTCAAAGTCATCAGAAAAATTGGAGCAGTGGCTTATGAGTTGGAACTACCATCAAGTAGTAAGGTTCACAATGTCTTCCATGTGTCTCGCCTCAAGAAGGCACTTGGAGACAATGTTGTTGCTTCATCACAGTTACCTCCCTTGGATGAAGAAGGACAGTTGACCTTGATTCCAGAAGAGATTATTAATTCCAGAGAGCGTTCTTTGAGGAGACAATCAAAGAATACTTGGTGAAGTGGAAGAACTTACCTTTGGAGGATGCTACTTGGGAGAATGAGGAGATTCTGCAGCATCCAGACTTGCGATTGCTTGAGGGCAAGCAATCTTGGGGAGGGCGGACTATAATGTCCCCTTCTCAAATGTGATCGCTTCAGTTGACCGTTGGCCTATTTCGGAGACCCGTAGGCTACTCGGAGGGTGAAATTAGGGTTTCCTATTTTTGAGGAGGTGGTTGCTTGAAGTTTGGAAATTGGATTGCGGATTCTTTTTGGGTTTTCAGAGAGCTTCGCAGTGGTATAGTCTGTTTGGTATTCCGAGCAACTTCATGAATTTACTATTTTTAGTAAATTCTATTTCTGGCAGTGACCTTGTGGATTTCAGTGTTGTTGGCTCTCATCTTCAACCAGTTCAATTGGTAATTGGATTTTTGGCCCTTGGATGCTTTTTCTGGAGAGATAAGTTATTTTCATGTTATAATATTATATTTTAATATTATAACCCCCTTGGCCTAGCATTATAACTTCATGTTGTTTTTAAAAAGGGGACTTTATTGCTAAATGCTTCATGAGGAGATAATTTATATTTTTAAGGCAAAATTAAGGGTTGGAGAAGTGGGACGCCTACTTGAAGGAAGAGATTAATTTTTATAAAATGAAATTTTGCCTTGAGAAATGGATGCCACCTTTGGAGGGAAATAAGTTGAATTCAAATTTGAAATTTGGGCGCCCTTCTTGAAGCTTCTAGAAGATTCTCTTCAAGTCTTTAAATGCTGGCTTCTTCTCTTCATTTGGATATCTCATATTTTCAGTAAAGTTATGCTGCCGAAATGGTGACAGATTGCTTCGAGGAAAGCACACCTCCTAGCTTGGCTCATCTTCTTGCTTGAAAGATAGCAACTAGTTGAGAGGTAGATTGTAGTGAGTTTGTTTTCAGCATTGCATTTGAGTTCCCAGCATATTAGTTCAGTTTCCTTGCATTTAGTCATGTTTTTGGAGTTGCTGAATATCACAGCTGATTGTAAGATTTGCTCATATCTCTTGAAATAAAAATATTATCATTCTAGGTAGTTTTCCTTTGTGATTTCCAGCTTGGGGCGACCCTTCTTGGGAATTTTCAGATTTTATTGTGGTGTCTAGAATTTTATATTAAAAAATCTCCCCTCTCCTTGGTCGTACCATTCTGGTCTGTCTTGGGAAGTGTGCATAAAAATAATATTGCATTTTGTTAGTCATTTCTCAGTCTAGATTTCATTGCCATCATCCTAGCTTTCGTTTGCATCAAGTCTCATGTCATTCTGGCAAGTATTGAGTGAGTTGTGAGTATTTTGGTGAGTTCTAGTGTTGCTGATTACTTCATTTCAGTCGTTGGTCTGTCATATCAGTCTCGGATAAATGCATCTTTGTGAGGAGTTTGAGTCTTGAGAGTCTTGTTAAGCAGTGAGGAAGTCATATATTATTGCAGCATTGAAGAACTTTTAATATTGGGCTTTGGCAAGCATTCTATCAAATTGTAAGCTGATTAGTAGTACTATCAGCAATTCTCCTTTCTCTCTCTTACTTACTTTATTGTACTTCCCGCTGAATAAGTGGAAGAGGCTGGCTTGCTGCCTATTTACTTTCAGTTCTTTCAGTTAGTAGTTCTTAGGGACCCTCTAACCATATGCTCGCCATCACTCGGCGCCATCCTGGTTAGAGTTACTTTCAGCTCATCATGCATAAGATCCTCTAACCATATGCTCGTCTACCCTAGACGCATTCTTGGTTAGAGTTCCCTTCCAGTTCTGCAACTTCATTAGATCCTCTGACCATATGCTCACACCTTGCCCATATCGGGATCCTAGTGTACATCCTTGGTTAGAGTTGTTTCCGCATCGTTTTGGTTTTAGCGCTAACCTTAACGGGTGCGTGTTGATTGTAATTGTAATTGGAAAAAACAAAAAAAAATTAGTCCGGTTCATTACAACATCATAGAACCTTAACAAATGATATTAGAGTTCAATCAATATTTTCATTTCATAAAAAGCAACAAACAAATGAAGTTTTAACAAAATTTAGTTGCATTCATTGACAATGTGGCATGTGCATATATATTTAATAAAAATTAGATCAAAATGCCCAAACGCTGCAAGTTTCAATTAGAAAATCAAAATGACAAAAATATAGAAATGACTCTAGAGGACGCTTTCCAATGTTATATCCGACTTCTAGTGTGTTCTCCAAGAATCTTGTAGAGACTGTCTGTTTATAGTAATTCATTTGATCGGGTCCGTTTATCATCATTCACAATCAGTATAACTCTTGCACAATCAATTTTTTATTCCAATGCATTTTGATCGTTTCTACAATTTGGATGTATTATTGAACTATATTTAATTAATTTTACTAAGGTTGCTATTTTAATTAAAATATTTTAATGGGCACCTTAATGCTATAGCTCATTGGAACTGGGATTGAAAGTTTTAAATGTTGGGATGCTGATAAAGTGACTTTGGGTGTCAGCAATAATTAAATAATGAAATAAATAACTTTTCAGGATATAAGGCTTATTTAATTAATAAACTGATTTAATATTGTGTTTTCTGGAAAGTTCTCGGAAAAGGTTATAAAAGGGGGTTTGTGAGCTCATTTGGTATTATACAAATTATTACTTTCTCTTGATGAGACCCTTGTGGTTTTGGGAAATTGAACTCTATTCATCTCAGCCTTCTTGGGGACGAAAAACCCTCTTGGAGAAGATTAGCCTCAATGGTGAAAGATCCTCCCTAGTTAATTTGTGTGGCTCATTCAGAGTTATAGATTGCACGGAAAAGAGATTTGCAGGTATGAATGGAATCTATTTTGGTGATTAGTATTGGTTTTTCAGAGGTTTTCGGAGTGTGTTGGTAGTGATTGCAGGTGACTTCAAACTGATTGTATCTTTCACATAGTAGGCCATCCCCCTTCAAAACGGACGCCTAGGCTGATGTATTGATTTTTGAGTTGTGGGTATCTTTCCTATGGCTTTCCTAGAGCTGGACAACCCTTTTGCCGAGATTTTGTGAGGTGAAAAGTTTCCATTTATTTTCTAAAGAAAATCGTCCCTCTCCTGCCAATTCATACAGGTACTTGTGGAGTTTACATTGAATTTGTTCTTATTTTGGCTTTCAAAGTGGCCATAAATCAGCCATAATGTGGCGCCCTATTCTACAGGAGTGATTGGAGGTGCAAAAATGCATTTTGGAGTGCAAGAAAGTTATGAATTAAATACCAAGCTTCCCTATGCATAATCAATGCCCAGTTAGCTGTTACAGTTGGTATAAGGTGCATAAAACTCATTGGAGGTAGCCAATATACAGTTTGGGGCTGATGTTGGCAGGTCTAGGTATCTCATGGAGTGTTAATTGATGTTTAGAGTGATTTTTGAACCCGTTGCTGCATCTAGACAACTTATTAGGAGAGTTGGTAATTGGAAATTGCTTGGTTGCTGACTGATTGCACTCAAAAGTTCATCTACAGCAGGGTCTGTTATGGTTTAGAATGGTTATCCTATGAGACATTTACATTATATTTATATTATGTAATGATTAATGACTTATGGTGTGATTCCTAGTATAGTTTGAAGCCTCAGATTTGTAACAGCAGTGTGTTTATGGAAAGAAAATCATAATTGTCAATTTGCAATAGTTGATGAACTGTATGTGCAGACCTTACAATGTTATATTTTGTTAATCTGCTTGTTACATGTTTAGTTCGATTTATTGCTATGATTTTAATTGGTGAAGGTTATCAAAAAAAATTATTGGGGTGTTCTTACATTGGTATTAGAGCATGCATGATTGTTATGACATTTGCAAAAAATTAGAAATGTTCCGAAAATACAAGTTCCAATGTTCAAGATGTACGCACAAAGTTGTGTGTACTGGTAATACAAACTTAAGAATGTTCTGAAAATTAGGCAAGCATTTCTAGCAGATAGAGAAAATAAGGCAACTTGTACTGACTTAAAAGAAAGACTAACCTCAAGATGAATCAGCCAACTATTTGATCCTGAACCAGAACCTCGATCAAAATGGTAACCCGGTGGAGTTCCATCTAAGCAAACTATAAAGTGAATTGAAAATTAATAATTATTAATAAGAAATTGTGTATTTTTGTTTTCATATAACAAGAAGTAAATGTAAGAAAAGTGAATAAAAGATTAAGACCATTGAAAATTTTCATGACTAATGTTCAGCTCCTTAGAAAAGAATTAGCTTCATCAACTAAGCAAGTAAAGATAAGAAACAGAAGCATCACTTGCAAAATAAGGCAGCATTAAAATGCTATATTTTTTATCCTCTAAAAAATGTTGCATAGCCAATAATTTGAAAAGATGAACCACCGGTCCATCTCTATTTTTTTTTAATGCCTTTTCATAAAAAGAATAGTATTACTCTATTAATCATTTGTATGGTCAATTTATGAATCTCATCATTACTTATTCATATCAATTGTAAGGGCATCTCTAACTGCATTTCCAGAATGCAAAACCTAACATCAACATTTACACAGTGATTGTCTGAAACCAAGACTAAAATGACATAAAAATAACATGCCTGAAAACTTTTTAGAACTCGAACTCACGACCTACTCACGGCAGCTAAGTTGATTGCAATCACCAAGTTGAAAATATTGGATAAGCTATGATTCAAGCTTTATTGTTGATTTACTTGCCCATTTCATGATGGGCTTTAAAGTAATCCAACACAAATAAATGATCTCAAATTAATCAAAAATTACACAACCTATAATATGATTATGCTATGTTCCATCAAGTTTCTAGGATAAGGATGGGGAAGAGGGGACGCCTTTTTAGGACAGATTTTTGATGGGTTATTTGTTTGGGACAGCTATTAATTTTTATTTTTATTTTAAAATTTTAAATATAAGAAATTTCAAATATTTATATTATAATATTGATAAAACATTCATCATATATCAATTTTTTAAATCACCATGATTTTGGTGGGCTGGTAGTGTTGATGTGTTTTTCATGAGCACACCAACACAGAATAAAGTTACCAACAGAGACTCTATCCTCTCTTGAACAAAATCTCCTGCATGCTAAGATTGCTAGAAAGATCATGCATTCAACTCCAAGGTTCCTTCATGCAGTGGATAGTCTCAGTTGGCTCGATGTGATTTGCTGGTATTTCAAGGGGACTTACAGAATTGTTCAACAGCAGAGAAAGGGATTTTCATAGTTCGACAGATTTATCAACGAAGTACGGGTTTCCTATACTAACCAAAAAGTACCGAATTTAAAATGGTGGCAGGGTTTAGAGAGTCTAAATTTTATTCTAAGTGCAGGATATGGAGCTCAACTTCAGCAAAATTCAACCGGACTTCGTTTTGCCTCATGTCAGACAACTTCCACGGAGTCGGTGCAATCTTCAAGGGAGGTGACTAAAGATATTCAAACTACCACTTGACATGAAGATACCATCACAACGACGCATGCCATCATTCAAATTGTGATTGAAGTTATGCCCACAATGTTTCCAATTGACCACACAAGGCAAACACACCGTCAATGAGCCCACTAGTGGTATGGACAAGCGAAGCTTGCTTAGATCAAACACCACATTCCATTATTACTATCTACTACTTGCATGAAATGAAACTTATTCTACTTTAAGATTCTATTTGAATCGAAAGGACGAAGAAATCTTGCTAGCTGCTCACAACAAAAGATGAAATCATCATCAATGAAAACTCTTTTTATTGAGAGTGTTCACAACAACTTCTTACAAAACATTCAATGAGAAAGTTTTCCTTCCTCTCCAATCTACACTATCAATCTATACTAAGCTATCTCTAAGTTGTCTCTCTATCTTCCTATCTCTAAGCTAAGCTAATGTCTACTCTAATAAGGTACAAATGAGGGGGGATGCCCCTTTATATAGCTGGCCAAGTCCAATGGACAAACCAGATTACAATCAGATGGATGGCCCAAATTGTGCCACCTCAGCCCTAACCCTAAAAAGAGGAGTTGAGTAATAAATGAACAACTAATGTCCACCATCCTCTAGAAGATTCTTGTTTGTAAACGCGTTCAGACTGCTCTTTCTTTGACTGCAAACTGGATGAGTTTGGTCAACACTGCTTCAACTCCTTGAATAGATATGGCGGGCACGTTCAGTTGTTTTGATGATGATCTTCCTCCTTGATGTCGTTCTTCAACTTTGAAATACTTGATGGCGACCATTAACACTTGGGTTCCCATCTTTCCCCTCCATCTTGAGCTTGGAAGGATTCTCTCGCCTTGAACTCGAACATTTCTTCTTTGCCACTTGAGTTGGGCACATACTAGGTCCCAACACTTAGCCATTTCTTGCAACTTTTCTTCTTTCGAGGTTGAAATGTAGTCTTGGAGTACTTGCTCCATCTCCCCATCTCCCCAAGTCATCGTTCTCTAGCCCTGGCATTCATCCTGCAAAACAAATAAAAAGAAGGGCATCAAAACACCTATAATAAAAAAAATTCACTTCACTTACTTGATTTTCATGCTTTGACTTCCAAGGTCGATCGATCTCTGGAACATTTCTTTTCTAGCAAACCTTGCCTTCATGATTCTTCAACATCTGTAGGCTGGGGCATATAACACCTGTGCATCATATTTCAATGCCTTAGACAAATTTCATCATCCTCAAGGGCGTATTTAAGAGATTGACTTTAAAATCATCCTTTTGAAAGTGTAAACTTCAACTGCATCTTCTTCAAGAAATTTATTTCACTAGCTAAGGTGTTGACAACTTTGGTTTTATTCATCTCTGGCTCAAGAAGACTATCTTCACGAAGAATTTGAGTAAATTCACCTAGGCAATCAACTTCCAATTCATCAGCCAAGGCATTTTATTTCAACATCTTTTTCCCTTCTTGCCTTAGAAAATTTTTCAAATTTTTACTTAGGAAATTTCATTATTCAAGTGCCCATCAAAATCTTCATCCCGAAGTCCTTGGCGAGCTATGGAGAATTTTAGAATCCATTCCTTGTCGAAGATGTCCGATACCCAGAAGAAAATTCCCTTCAGAAAGCATCAAATCCATGGGTCTACAAACGAAGGGGTACTTTTAATTTTTTTGGAATTTTAACCTTAGAAAAATATTTTGCCATCAAATTTATCTTCATTTTCCTCTGGGTGTGCTTTTTCTTGTTTTGCCTTAGAAAATTTATCCACCTACCTGACTCATGAAAGGCGCATTTGAAGTACCTTGCCTCTAACTCCATTCAAAAATATCTCAAGTCATCACCTTGATGGGTGCATTTACTAGGGTAGAAAGGAAATTTCCATGCCTTGGAATATTTTCTAGGCTTCCATCTTGACTTGGCGCATTTGTAGAGTTGAACTTCTAATTTCAAGCACTTAGCAAAATCTCCAAGCATCTCTTTCTTCAAGGGCACATATAGGGGTCTGAGCTTTCACTTTTCAACACTTAGAAATATTTTCAATCACTCACCTTGATGCTTTGGGCTCATATACCACCTTAGACTTTCATTTAGCCAAATTTCTAAGTCAAACTCTTTACTAGGGTGCATTCAAGGGGTCCAACTTCAATTGTCACTACTTAGAAACTTTTCCATCTCCCTTCTTAAGCTGGGCTCACTTGAGGGTACCTACCTTCAATTCCAATGCCTTCGAAAAATTTTGAGTCACCCTCTTTCCTTCAGGCGCATTTGGACTCTTCAACTTTCATTTTTCACACTTAGAAAATTTCCTAGGCATCTCATCCTCCATTCTCCCTCAAGGGTGCATTTGGGGGTGGGAGCTTTCAATTTCCCACACTTAGAAAAATTTCAAACTTCTTCAACTCTTAGGCGCATATGACCCTTAAAGCTTTTAGTTTCCAATACTTAGAAAAATTTTAAACTTTTCCCTCCAAGTCAAGGCGCATTTTATAGGTCCTCCTTCCAATTTATGACACTTAGAAACATTCCCAACACCTCTCCTTGGGTTAAGGCGCACTTCACCACCTTTACTTTTAATTTGGGTGCCTTAGACAAATTTTTATGGACTTCCTCTTCAAGGGCGCATACAGGAGGTCAAGCTTCAAGTTTGCAACACTTAGCTAAATTTCTCATCCATCCTCATGTTAAGGCGCATACAAGGGGGCAAGCTTCAAGTTTAAATGCCTTAGACATTTTCCTACCTCTCCTCAAGTTCTTGGGCGCATATGGAGTAAGGAGCTTCAAATTCACAACACTTAGAAACTTTTAAGCCTCTTCTTCCTTTCAAGGTGCATTTGGGACGTTGAGCTTCAAATTTGCAACACTTAGAAACTTTTCCAACCTCTCTCAAGTTTGCAAGGGTGTATATGGAGGTCCCTGCTTCAAATTTTGATAACTTAGAAAAAATTTCATCAAACTTCAGCTTCAAGGGCGCATT
The DNA here is from genome assembly GCA_007258455.2 of Sequoia sempervirens. Taxonomy (NCBI): domain Eukaryota; kingdom Viridiplantae; phylum Streptophyta; class Pinopsida; order Cupressales; family Cupressaceae; genus Sequoia; species Sequoia sempervirens. The sequence continues at coordinate 117,867 of VDFB02268559.1, forward strand.
TCACCATGCCTACTTCCAATTTCAAGTACTTAGAAGAATTTTCATCATCCTCAAGTAGCTAAGGCGCATTTCACATGCTGGACTTCAAATTTCTCAGACTTAGTGAATCTTTTCGTGGCTCTTCAAACTTCTAGGGCGGATTTTGATGCTGGAGCTTTTATTTTATCAGACTTGGATGAATTTTCCAGCTTTTTGTCTGACTTAGGGCGAATTGTTCATGATGCCCTCAGCTTGCCCTAACTTGCTATTTTTAGAAAGTTTCTCAATTTATGCATTTTAAGCTGATTTCAAGCTCCGAAAGGTTGGATTTTTGCTTTGCTTCGAACTTCGTGACATGACCAAGCTGGTGATGCCTGATGCCTGTATGCTTCTACTATTTTTAGCAACTTACTAAAAATAGTAACTGTTTAGAATGAGCTCAAATTTTGCGCGTGAACTACTTGTAGGATGTTGATGGTGACTGGATGCTGCTTTTGTGTGACTGTTGTGTTTCGCCCCACCTTTTAGGAAACCATAATTCCTCTGCATGGACATGCTAAAAATAGTAAGTGTTTGATTTTCGAACTTCTGCAACTCCGTTTGATCTGAAATTCGCTCCATGGGGTCCTCATCGCTTGTTTGACTTGTTCATACTAATGCCTTGCACTGACCTACTATTTATAGCATGTTTCCGGAGGTGGTTTACTATTTATAGCAACTTCCTAATTTCGAGACTTCCACAACTCCGTTTGACTTGAAATTTGAATGTCCTCATCGGTAGACTTGCCCATTCACACTGGCACCTAATGCTTACTTACTATTTATAGCCTGTTTTAGAAGTGGCTTACTATAAATAGTAAGTGCTCCAATTGCCTTCAAATTTTACCAGTGGACTCCTTGAAAGATGTTGATCACAATGGGATACACTGGTTTTCAAAAAAATTGGCATTTTACCCCTCATTTTGGGTCCCGAAGCTCGAAACCCTAATTCGTCTTGCATGTTGCCCGTTTTTGTTGCATGTCATCCTGTTTATGGTACTGATGTGCTGGGCAGCTACCAGAATGGACCTGCTAAAAATAGTAAGTCTCTGAAAAGTGACCATCTCGCTTTGCATGTCACATCACTACGTAGCTCTTGAAAAACCCATAAAGAATCACTTGACATGCACTGAAAAGCCCTACATGCAGACCCTAAAACTAGCCTCTGAAGACCGCTCCTGAAAAGTCATGATCCTGGTTTGCATGTTATATCATTGCGAAGCCCTCGAAAAACCCACAAGGAATGTTCAGACATGCAAACCCTAAAAATAGCCTCTAAAGGCTGAATTCTGAAAGTCATTGTCTCATTTTGCATGTTATATCATCGTGTAGGCCTCAGAAAACCCAAAAGGAATCTCCAGACATGCATTGAAGAACTTTGCATATAAACCCTAAAATGTGCTCCGGAAGCTGTACTTGCTAAAAATAGACAGTTGTCCATTTCAGCTCAAAATTTGCAGACAAATAGCTTGACATGTTCTGGATGCAGTGTGACTGAGAGAACTTCAGAAGTGCTAAGAAAACGCCCCAGATTAGGAACTTACTAAAAATAGTAAGTTGTCGGAATTTGATGAAACTTTGTTGGGGACCTGTTGGAAGCATGCTGACTACAACGCCAAGCTCAGATTCCAATTTATTCACTCCATTTCACTTCAAACTGACTGGAAGATTCAAAACCCTAATTCTCAGACTTAGCCAAAATTTCACATCAGATGGGCACATCCTCGGAAAGACAAACAAAACAATAGAGAGACAACGACAAAACAACCCAAAAGCAAAGCCAAAAGACCCGAACAAAGCGAAAATTAGGGGGTCCCCATTTGCAATGGGGTGATGTGTGAAAAGGTCACAACAGGAAGGTCTGTTAATCTTGTTGTTTCTTCAAGTGTTTTGTTTTTCGTTGCTAGCTGTTGTCAGTTGTGCTTCATGATCCATCTTTTTATTGTACAAGGGTCAGGGTCCTTTCATATCTCTGCTTATCTAATAAAAAACATTCATCATATACATTATAAATTTTATTATTGAATATTAGAATTGAATTGAGATTTGACATAAGAATCAACACATAAATTCAAACATTTAATTGTTTTCATTGTCAATGTACATAAATATCATATAAAAATTACAACTGTACTTTGTCCTCTTCTTCACAAAATATAAAATGACAAAATGTATTAACTTTTCTAATTTTAATTATTAGTGTGATAAAATGGAAAAATGAGGAGAGGAGATCTTAAGATTAAAGGATCAAAATAAATTATTTTCTAACCAAAAGCTTAAAAAATTGATATGAAGCAAAGCAAGCTTTTTGATAAAAATTATCTAGAAGTTGCTCATTTTAAGAATCATAATCGAGCTTTACTTGCAAAAGAAGATTTGAGGAAGGATCGGCGATTACAACATGAAACTAGGATACAAATCATTTGTAATGAAACTTGCCAATGCAATGGAATATACATACGTGTCTACCACTATTAGTGATGCATTGGTTATATCCTATGGGACCATGTAAATCATAAATACTGTTGCTTCCAAGTTCCAACGATCAATCTACTGACACCTACATCGGCTTGAAAGATAACATACTTTAAGTTCTTTCCAAAGACAATTCATTTTCCAAATGGTTGAGAACATAAATGGAATCCGGATTAAAGAAATTTCTCTTCAAAATTTTGTATTAAAATATAATGTCTCTAAAGGGTTATTATATATTTGGTATGGATTGTCCCAATCCAATTGGTTGACATCCTCCATATTCACAATTTTGAAAAATTCATTACTTCATGTCCTTTTAAGAATAACTGCATTATAGTTTCATGTTGCAACACCATGAACGAGTTTGCAAGGAAAACATGGAAGTAGTTGGATTGACAAAGAAGATTATTAGTTCCTGCAGGGAACTATAGTGGAGGCTTCAAACATTAACGAGTGATTAAGCACGCTGCGCACTGACCAATCAGGATTCAGAAGTTTTTCATGTTTTAATGAACAATGCTTTATCAAGGATGTAAATGTGCTCACTAATTAACCACTTTCAAATTTGGTTGCTTCTTATTGGCCTCATCTACGGCTGCAGCATGTCAGTATATTGATTCTAGTTTCAGAGGCAAGAGAACGCACGAATGTTGAGGTAGGCTCTGATGGCTCGGGCAGTTGGCGATTAGGGTAGAGTCTTTGCATGCAGAGAGACACATGCCATGTATTTGCAAAGTACTTCATACAGAAACAGTTATGCATTCTAATATCTACGACTACAATTCCAACTAAGGCGGTTTAGAGCTAGGTTATTCCATAAGCCAGAAGTTTCAGATAAGCAGCAGAGGTTCCTGTGCATAAGTCCTTTGTTTCTACCATTGATGGCAATATGTCTTATGTGGTAAGGAATTACTTTATCAAGCTTTTCCCTTTCATTCTGAATCTTTAAATGCGCATTTGTCAACTTCTGTTGGTAATTAAGTATTATATTTCTTTCTATAAAAAACCCCTGTTGCTGCTCTCCGATTCAGGTTTGTTGGGCCAACAGACTTTTGTGAGATTCTTCCAGCAATCTGTGAGAATGCAAAACTCTAATAGTAAAAAGGCTACCTCTTATTCTCTGCAAGCCTTAATAAGAAACTAACACTATTCCTTCATATGTATAAACTTTATGGACAATTTTTTCATTTTCTTCTAGGCAAGTAGCCACGCCACCCATTGTTTCTCAACAGTTTTAAACTTTTTCCTCCTCTCTCTTGCTCTGGGAGGTTAAGAGATCATTCTCATGCTTTGTCAGTAGCAAGAAATTACTGGTTTGAAACCTCATTTTATACCAAGCCAAAATTGGAACCACTTTTAATCCCTTTTACCTCGAATCTTCCTGTTGTGTTGTATATCGACCATACTTTTCTCTTGTTGGTTAACCACTCACATATATGTGAAGATGCTATCAACGTTACATCATCATTCAACTTATATTAAAATTTCCCTTCTTTTTCTCTCAAGATGGCCCCTGTCAATTAGGAAATGATTTATAAGATGTCCAACAATTAACATGAAATTAAAATATCTACTTTTTTGAAGCGGTCTCACTTTCATGTCAGTTTGGTTGTTTGGCAGTTTTGATTTTTTAATCTAAAAATCTGGTTTTGAAACAAACAAGAAAATTTTGGTTCAGGCTACAACGTGGGTGTTGGACAACCAAGTTTTGGTTCAAATTTGGAGTTTGATATTGAATAGGTTTATAGACATACAAGAGAACAACTTTATCATGAGTCTGATTATTGGGAAAAATGTCTATCTATAAGTAGTATTTAGTTTGTAGCCTTACAGGTCTTGGGTATGTGATGTTTTATTTCAATTCGCAAGTTTGGTTTTAGAGCTCATTTGTTTTCATTGAAAATCCTGGTAATAATCTTGTCTGGTATCTGGGCATTCAGCTGGTCCAATAAGTACTATGGATAAAAAAAATTGAGACTTTGTGGGGTCTTTCAAGAACAATGACTAAATCAATGCAAACTGTAGCAAAGATAGTGGAGGAGATCATGAGATTGCACAGATCTCTTCCTCCAAGGCCCAATTTTAAGGAATTTGAAGCTGCCATCACTTTGGTAAAGGATGTGGAGAGCAAGAACAACCTCAGATAGAAATGATTATGAAGCAGCAGAAAACCCCTGACGTGCCTTTCGAATTATTTGCAGTGTTGTAGGAAATGCAAAGGAACGTTGTTTATATGAAGAGTAAGGAGGAGAAACATGAAGCCTTAGACGTTATTGATCTAAAGCGATACGAACGCACGTTTGATGATTGGCTGCAAAAGGCATATGGAGTGATTCAGTATGCCAATGGTAATGGTAATAGTTGAAGGGCTTCATGGATTGCGCCCCTACTTCCCAATGGAGACGGAGTTGTGGGAAATGGAGGCGACTTTTATCTAAAAGAATTTGAAAAGGAAAAAGGATCAGGAGGTAGCCACTATTGCATAATACAATAAGGATGACAGCTTTATCCAGAAACCAAAGGTGTCACATTCAGAGGAGGGAATTAGAGGATCAGAAAAACCCAGAGTTACGTTGCCAAATTCTTTTGTCAAACCTTTTGCAGTGCCAGGAACAGGTTGGTTCTTCTTCCATGAGAGTACCAAGCATTTACAAGTAATTCCCTCCTTTTTAAATGAGGAAAAGAAATCTAGTTTTTTCTTCTTTAATAAAACAAAAATTGCTATATGGAAGCTTGATGGTTAATAGCTTAAAATTAATGGCAATTTCTATGGTGTTACTGACCAATGATGGATAAGGTGAGATGATTTCGGTTAATGATTCATCTGCTAATTTAGACCTTCACATAGCCATCTTTCGAAGAATAATGTCAATGTCCAAGTAATTTTACTTAAATTGCATTGAATCTCCCAATCATAAGTACATCAAAGCCTACCACAAACAAATTGCAACCTTGACAACATTGCAAACTGGATTGGCATTCACATTAGAGGCTTTGACAAAGTTTGCTTCAGCTTCTATTCAAGAGTACAAACAGCTCCATCAAAAAAGAGTCACAGGAGTACAATATCAAGTGTCTAGGATTTTGTAAGGTGAAGATTTGTGTTAAAGGAGGAAACAACAACTTGTTGGTGTACGTTTTATCATCCACCGAATACTTCAGAATAAAATGTCCAAAGACACTCTATCCTCTCTTGAACAAAGTCACTGCGTATGCTAAGATTGCGAGAAGATCATATGGCGACTCCAAGGTTTCTTTCATCAGGTCATGACATGTGGATAAGCTCAATGGGCATTGTGATTTGCTGGTAATACACAAGGGGAACTTACGCTAGGCAATTTCTTACAAGTTTGGGACTTAGACGGATTTATCATTAAAGGCTTCTTCAGTTGGGACTTTCAGTTTGGATCTCAAAAAAGGCAAAAAGTAAGGGTTTAGAGGATCTATTCTACACCTAAGAATTCAAGAGACAGCAGAGATTAGGTGAAACAAATAACCACGCTTTGTTTTGCCTCCCTGGGACAACTACGCAAAGTGGGTGCAATCTTCAAAGGGTGTGATTATAATTTTCATGCCTCGAATAAGACCGAAGTTAAGCATCCACAATCACAAGCTCAAGCTAACTTTACGCATCGAATGAAAATCATCCATCCAAAGAAAGTATAAGCAATATTTCACCATTAATCTGTGCAATCAAATCTTGCATTCACTTAACCAACATTCAAAGCAAAATCTATTTTAATTGTAATCTAATTCTAATTTATGGTAGAAGAAGTTATGCAACCTTGCTCACTACTTGACAATAAAAGTGGTTCAAAGCAAATCATGCATAAGAGCTTTTATTATCGGAAATAGTCTAATGCAACAATTTCATACACTGTCTCCACACTTTACAAATGAGGGGCGAGCTCAATTTATAGGCTCCCCAATTACAATTCAATGGCCAAGATTGATTTAGGATCAACGGTTGAGTTACAAAATAAAACCCTAATTAGGGTTTGTCACAACCAACTCCTTCTCGACCAATGAGAAAATTACATTCGAGGACACTTGTCCTTTTTGCTAAATATAAATCAACAATAAAATAGAAAGTTGTTGCATGTTGATTCAGAACAATTTGATTGGTTGGAAGATGATGAGGGGCCACCTCAACATGTTGGATGTCTTCCTTGGTCACTTTGTTTTTCTTCCATGTTCTTGCCTTAGAATATTTTCCTTACCGATGACTTTGTCCTTTGCACTTGTTCCTTCCTAGCTTAGATCTTGGATTGGTGTTATTCCTTTGGATTTCCTCTCTAAATTATCCAATTTGTGTCAAGAAATTGTCTAAGTAAGAAAATTTGTTTGGAACACCCTTCTTGTCACTATCTGATTCTGATTGGAAGCTTGTTTTTAATTCTTCAGGAGATGAAATCCCTCAAGAAAATGCCTTGATTGCTTCAACAGGTTTGAGATTGTAGATGAAATCCCTTCAAGATGTTCAAATATTCTTTCAAATGCCTTGAATTTGGAGAAGAATGCTTTTGTGCGTGGAATTTTCTCTGTGAAGTATTTCCCATACTTAGCCAAATTTTGGCTATTCAGTTTCATTTTGTAACTTAGCCAAGATTTTGGCCATATCTATGCTCGAATGAACTTTGCCTGTAGATTTTCCTTCAATTTTGAATCTGGCTTGTGCTAAATAGGGCAGACTCCATCCTTGGACAAGGATTTTATTCATTTCCTCTTTACTTTCCCTCTTTATCCTTCTCCATTCTTCCTGCTTTCTTTCCAACACTTAGTCAATTTTTTGAATTTCCCTCCCTAAGGTATCAACACTTAGCCAATTTTCGTATCCTCTCCTTGGGCGAACTTTATCAATACTTAAAACATTTTTCTTTCTTAGGCCATGCCGGACTTTGCCTATGTCTGGACATTCCTTGCTGGAGGTAAGTCGAACTTTTTCTTGCTTGTGACGTCCATCCATTTTGTTAACACTTGGAATTTCTTTATCTTCATGGCAGACTTTGAAACTTCTATTCTATGTTCTCTTTGATGTCTAGGCAATCTTTGAAGTCTTTTTGCCAAGGTTGAACTTTGGAGTTTTCTTTCCAAGCTTGAAGGCGGACTTTCTTCATATATTTCCACTCCTTGGTGGACTTCCAAAATGTTCTGCCTTCTTCCTTTTCAAAGTCAGGTCGGACTTCCAAAACTTTGTGCCATTTTCCATGTCTCCAAGGTGGACTTTGTGAATTTGTTTCCAAGGCATGATAGGCTGGGCAGACTTCACAAATTTCTTTCCACTTCCATGGCGGACTCCATGAATATCTTTCCATGTTGCTTTTGGCATGGCGGACTTCCTTATGTATTTGCCATCCATTCTCAAGCTTGGGGCGGGCTTTGGAGTTGTCTTTTCCATGTGAAGGGCAGACTTCCAAGTTTTCTCGCCATCTCCCATCTCCATGGCAAGGGCAGACTTGCTTATGTATTTGCCATCCATTCTCAAGCTTGGGGCGGGCTTTGGAGTTGTCTTTTCCATGTGAAGGGCAGACTCCCAAGTTTTCTCACCATCTCCCATCTCCATGGCAAGGGCGGACTTGCCAATGCCTTAGCCATGGGCGAATTTCTCTAGACTTGCATCATTTTCCATCCTTGATGGCCATGAATTTCATGCTTTCCTCTTCTTGATTTTTTCAGATTTTTCATTCTGGAGGTCTGATTTTCATGATTTTTGCATTGATTTTTCCAGATTTTTTATTGCTTTTCCATGCTTTTCTTGATTTTTCATTTATTTTTTTCAAATTTTTGGCCTGATTTTGATTCTAAAAATGGAAATGTTGACTCTTTGACCAGGGTTGACTTTCTAAAAATAGAAAAAGCAAAATCCCTAAAATGTAGGGATCCTAGATTGGTCCAAAAATGCCAAAAATGAAAAAGCAAAAAAGCAAAAAAAGCAAATTCCCTAAAAAATAGGAAGTGTCAGAATTGTCCCAAAGCACAGGTGATCCTCGTCTCCCGGACCTTCTGAGCCCTTCCATGACGTTTAGGCACTATTTTGGGCTTGAATTCTCTAGTTAGCTCGAGTGACTCTTCAAAACTCTAACTCCTCATTGTAAAAGAAGCATGATGATAAGCAGTTGCGATGCCAAGGCAAAAGCGAAAACAAGGGATCCCCATTTGTAATGGGGCGATGTGTGAAAAGGTCACAACACAACTCTTCTACAATGCTTGTGTGGTTTCTCATTTGGGGATATTTTAATATGAGAATTTGATCGTGTAACATATGGTTTTATGAATTAGTGCACAGGTGAATCTGTTGAAGTCTAACGAAAAGAACACTAATGCACTGAATTGTATAGTAGTCAAGAATGAAGATGCAAGAATTTAGGCTTGGTCTTATTCCTTTGTAAGGCATAAGGAGTTATTGGATATTGACATGGATATAAATTGTTTAAGATTCTGATAATTTTATAGTGAGATCTTGGATGGTTTAAGCAATTGAAGCGGGTTCCAACTAGGTCTACAAGGTACGACATAAGGATCAATTTTTAAGTCAATGTACATGGTATTTTACGTAGTGCATCTCTAGCTATCATCCAAGTGTATAAACCAACATCTACAGAAGGCTTGAGAGAGAGACTATAGGGTGGAATTTGTATTATGTAAGATCGATTCTTCCAGGTATCACTGTTTAAACATGTCTACTCAGATTGAGCGGTGAACAGCATTGGCAGGGTTAATTTTTTATAGTATTAAAACATGTAATATACATTGAATATCTTTGATACCCAGAGAACATCATCACATGCAATCAAAAATGTGGAGCATTATCAATTTTGACATTTTATTGGATACAAATAAAGGTCCCTCTTTTTTCTGTGTAGATTCTAGTTTTTCTCTAGTATTTCATATACATGGGATTTGAATATCTAGCTGCAAAGAAATTTCAGTTATGAACTGACTCTTTCGTTTCCTGGTTTTTTTCTCTTTGGTATATGGTTTGTGGGTTATGCTTTCATTTTTCATAATGCTACATTGCTTCTCTTTCCTATGTATGACTAAAGGAAAATAAAGTTTCCTTAATGTGCAACCTATGTCAACCCAATAAAGTGCATACCCATAAGCACAAATCAGCCTAGGTAAATAAACACAAGTTGAGTTGACTAGATGTTAGACAATTCAAAATAATTGAATGTGGGAAATGTAAATCGAAAACAAATGTATTTAGTTTGATAATCAAACATAGCACAAATAATGAAGATTTGGATCCAGTATGTTTTGGGATCCACAATAACAAATATTAGACTGGTAATTGTTTAGGAATCTGAATTCTTTGTTGACTCGGTGTGGGGAACCTAACCATTTGAGACAGATCTGTGATTAAATTAAGGATTTATATTACAGTGTCTAGAGACTACAAAAAGGGTTTTGCGTCTAACTAGTGAGAGGCTACATCAATGAAGTTTCTCAAACTTCACAATGAATTAATATGTGTATAGGTTAAAAGGGCTTGTCTTCTGACTCAAACAACTCAAACTTATTAAGATGGCTTATCTGAGAACTATAGTCCTCCAATTTATTGAGCTTGACTGAATTCAGTAATCATGAATTTGCAAGGCATCATAATGGCCATATCCAATAAACAAAACCCTGATTGGGTTTCGTTTCTGTAGTCTTGACCATACTCTGCAATAGCTATAAGACCATAACTGCTTTTCTACTGTCGGAAGTGACCAGTCACCAAATAATAAGACTTGGAAGGACAATATCTCTCTTGAGAATTTGTTTTACCAGAACTCTGAGTTGGCCATTACTGAAAGCAAATGGCCATCAATGGGTTTAAACACGTTGCCATTAATAGGTTTTCAACAGTATAACATTGCAATTCGTCTTACCAGAACTCTAAGTTGGCCATTAATGGGTTTTCAGATATATCAAAGCTGGTATGCCCTTGTGAATGTCTCTTACAAGAACAGTCATAATTCCATTATGGCTCACACCCTGTGTTGGCCATTACTAAAGCTCGAAGGAGTTGGAACATATTTCATTCATTTAAAGACATGAATAGTTTTTCTTTAACTAAGAATGAGGATATTCAAAATTGTGTCATTTCTTAAGTTTCATGAATCTTTTGGCTCCTTTGGACATGATGGAAGCTTGGGATACAGTTCCTTTCATTGAAAATATTCCTAATTTGATTTTAGTGGATGATAACAAAATTCTCACGGCTTTGATTATTGGGGAGGAAGTAAAAAATATTATCTTCTAGCTTCATCCACAAGGCTCTTGGACCAAACACAGTGCAACTGAGCAATGTGCTTTGAGTCAGCTTACCCCTTGTGGAGTGATTACAGGACCACATAATATGCATCTAAATGAGTAGTGCACTACCTTACAAAGACATGAATGGCGTGAAAACTTCAAAAGTTTAAGAAACAATGTAATTGTTATCACAGGAATTCTCTGCCTCCAGTTACCATTTGAATTGGCATATGCTCACTTCAACCACATTATTCATTCACAGACTTGGAAGTAAGGAATAATCTCTTTGCTCTATATCTTCTACATATCAAACAGGGATGTAACCCAATGTAAACAATTCTTCTCATTTTGTATCTAAAATGGACTAGAGGACCAATGCTAAAGCTCTGAAATTGAACAATATTTTAATGTTTGAAAGCCATTTAAATCATCAAAAGAGGCTTAAATCACACCTTTTCCATATGTATTTGTCAAATAATTAATTTATGACAAATATACTATTTTCAAGATTGATTATTTTGCTAGCAAATTTTAAATACTGCTAATAGTCCAAGTAATGTGTTATGACCCAAGAATAGCCTTAGTGTCGAGAGTTGGGAAAATTCATATACGTGTTTCCATTCTTGAACCTGTCATGGTTATATCTTTCTGTAGCCCATCATTTCAGTATGGCGGCTCTTGAGAATGAGAAAACACAATGGAATTGTGAATACATTGTTCTAACTTGCTTTTGTTGATGTTATAGCAGCTTCGGGCTCATTCTTCCAGCCACAAGTGAACACATAAATTCATATAGCCTAATGGCTATTCATTTATTGAGATAATTAAGTGAAGAGGCACTTCACTTAGGCAATAATGTAATTTCCATCTTGGCCGACCTTCCTTGTAATTCACAATTATTATTTGTAATCATATTTTCTTATGATGGCCGACCTTGCTCTTGAAGAGGTGTGACCTCTCTATCAAGATGTTTTATACAAGGTCTTTCCCACTTCATTTGACACCAAGCAAGTTCGACTCTTCCCTTCTCTCAAGTGCGAATTTTATCAAGAGCAGATCCTTCTCTCAAGTGCGAATTTCTTCAAGGGCAGGTTGCGAATTCCTCTAAGTGCAGATTTGAGTTTAAGGAAGGGCAGATTGTTATCTGTTATTATTGCCATTGTTGGTGCTGAATATTGGCCTTGTGATTGGCCTCATTGTAAAGAGATTTGTTGCCATCTTTTATATATATAAGAAAGATCTTTGTTGCTGGGTTTTTCTCCCTCAAGTGGAGGGTTTTCCCAGGGTATTTTTTGTGTTTATGTGTCTGATTTTTGAGTTAATTTCTGCTTGTATAATCTGATCATAAAAACTAGCATGGTATCAGAGCAGGTTTTGTGTGAAGATCCGATCAGATTTGTGTAAGAATTTAAGTGATCAATTTGTTATTCTGACTGGTGGTCGTGTTCATTACCTTTGGTCATTATTATTGTCGTTGATGGAGGCAAAGCTCAGATGCAAGATAGGGTCGGAAGTCTTTGACCTTGATTGGTTGAAATAAAATCTGAAGGATCGACATTGAGATCGTCACACGGGCAAGTTCTTGGATGTCGATAATGGGAGCAACCACGAAAGCACATCATATATGATATGAGAGTTGCTACTTATTGGTCACTGAAATGACTTTGCATTCCTTCCGTTCGGAGCTTCAAGACATCTACACTCGATCCCCTTGAACACAAAAGTGTGTTCTCTCTTCATTGAGTCAAGCAAGGCGCAACTCCACTCTAGATAAATCGCAATCTTCAAGGTTGTCATATGCCTGGGATCAGATTGAGATTGTGTGACTAATCTGAGAATCGAATTTCAACTCCAAACTACAGTTGTTCAGTTGTATCACCTTTTCAATGATTCGTGTGCAGTGCCATTGTCAGGATTATCCCTTATGGCCACTGGCTGTATTGTTTTCATGCACAAACTTCATATTCACATCAATGAGAATTTGATGGAAAGCCTATCCCTTGAGCAGAAGCAAGAATGGGAGCTATGTTGTTTTGTGCTTAAATTTGTATTGAAAAGCCGTGTGTATGGCGTTGATTATGGTATTGCATAGAGTTGCAGATATATATGTAAAGGCATTCATTAGCATGGCTATTATGAAGAGAGGGGTCCATATCTAATATATCTTGCGAGCTATATAAAAGAAAGTTTGGAAGTTACTCTTAGTCTGAGTTAAGATGAGCCTTTGTGAGGAAAACAATTCTCGGCACAATATGAAGATTGTGGTGTACCAACAAAAAGAGATAAGTATTTTTTGTTTGTACTCTTGCAATTTTTCCTTTTGGGTTGAAATTTAGTCTATTAAGATAAGTATTTTTTGTTTGTACTCTTGCAATTTTTCCTTTTGGGTTGAAATTTAGTCTATTAAGTTGTGCAGATCTGATGTCATTTATTTATCGTGTGTGTGTAGTATAGATCATGTTTTTCTCTTGAATAGTGATCTCGAAGATGAGATCCTTTGAAGACACCTTTCATTCATTGTGAGATGTTCATGCTAATTGTGAAGATCTCTAAGTGTGACTCTGAGATAAAAAGAGAACTACATTTTCATTATGATTGGATGATCACTTCGATAACATTCTCTTTGTGCATGGACTATGATGGTGTCTTGAGGGGCCTAATTCTATGTTGTATATGCTGGCTGCATAATGCGTCTAACAAATCTGAGTTGAGCAAATTATCTTTTGTTGTACTGAGTTTAACACTCTCGAGAGGAGCAAAAGATGGAAGAAAGATATATCAAAATTCAATAAAGATAAGTTTTTTTATCCCTTTATTCTAATCTTTTGATATTTGCTTCATATTTCAATTATAGGTTGATTTCTTTATTCATGTTTTTAATATTGTTCATAAATTCTTATGTATTCATGCTATAACTTGAGATAGTAAACCTTGAAGGATAGTTATAAACTATTAGTAATCTCTCCCTAAAATGCTTTCAGGACGGATCAAGGAGCAAGAGGGTGATGAGAGATTGCTTAGAGAGGAAAAGTTTGAGGCATCCTATGAGGAAGTCATGCCGACTGGAGACATGATCAAGTTTGCAGCCATGGGTCTGAGTTGATGACTGGAGACATCTCTTGAAGTCGAAGAACTTATTCAGGTTGCCACTGTGATTAGTTACTTCAAAGGAGAGGATTCGAGGCTCAAGTTAAGAGCATGATCGGGAAAAGGATTGAGGCCCTGAGATCTATCAATGATAGGATTTCACTTCCAAAGGATTTCCTTGCAATCTCTGAGGCGGGGATCAAGAGGGAGTTTTGTAACTCACTGAGAAGAAGTGTAAGTTGCAATATTGCAAGGCCGATGCTAAAGTCCTTGGAAGACCTCTTCAACTATTGAGATCAAAATTGCACAAAACTATCAATCTGGATTTGTCATTGGTAGCTCCGCAAACCTATTCAGAATAGAGCGATCTGGGATGAGGTCCAGGAGGACAATCCTAAAACTCTATTCAGTACTAGAGGGGTGCGCTGGAAAACATTTCTCTAAGGCAAGCATTGCAAGCAATCTTGGATGAAGAGGTCAGAAGGTTGACGCAAGTACTTGAAGATTCAAAGGGAACCTACTGAACCTGAAGAATATGGTGATCTAGTTGATCTTGGTTCTTTATGTTGATAATTTATTTCTTACTGGAGAAGATCACCTCATGCAAGGAGTTAGCTTCTGAATTTGAAATGATCTTGTCTCATGCACTGCTTCCTTGGTTTAGAAGTATGGCAGAAGCCGAATGAGTTCATTCTAAGTCAAGGGAAGTATACCGTTGTTATTATAAAGAAGTTTGGTATGATGGATTGCAAATTCATGTCTACGCCTATGGAGACCAACTTGCATAAGTTGAAAGAGGCTGCAACTAGTTTAGATCTAGTGGATCCCACGATGTACAGGCAGTTGATTGGATTGTTGATGTATCTAGTCAATACTAGACCAGATATTTGCTATGCAGTGAGTGCACTTAGTCAGTTCATGTGTGAAAAAAGGCAAATACATCTATTTGCAGCAAAGCATATACTGAGATACTTGCGTGGCACAGTTGGATATGGCTTGAGATATTCTTCAGGTGTGGACTTGAAGCTGCATGGATATACTGATTCTAATTGGGAAGGGTGTGTTGCTGATCGGAAGAGCACCTCTGGATGTTGCTTCAGTTTGGGGTCTGCAATGATTTCCTAGTGTAGTAGGAAGCAGTCTTCAATGGCACTAAGCACAGCAGAGGCCGAGTATATTGCAACTTGTATGGAAGCTCGAGAAGCAGTGTGGCTTTGGAAGCTCCTTGCAAGATTGTTTGGACAATCAATGGAGCCAACTGTCATAATCAAAGTTGTGTGAAGCTTTTTGTCAATCCAGTGTTCCATGACAGAACTAAACATGTTGAGATCAAATACGACTATATCAGAGATATGGTATTGAGGAAAATGATCCAGTTGAAGTATATCAGCACTGATGAGCAGATGGCAGACATTCTCACCAAGCCTCTCTCCAGGATAAAGTTTGTGTACTTTTGAGATAAGCTTGGTATTGTGGAGAATGAAGCCCTAGCTAAGGAGTCTCAGTATCAATGATCTTTAATGCATTTTTCTTTGAGAGAGATTTGAGGTGCAAGCCCCTGTTAATGCATTTCTCTTTGAGAGAGATTTGAGGTGCAAGCCCTTGTTAATGCATTTCTCTTTGAGAGATATTTAAGGTGAAAGCACTTGTTTCCACCCTCTAGGAGTAGCCATGGTGGATGTCATGTGTGTAACGCCATGACAACATCACGTGAGAGAGTTTGTGATGATTTTCTTGCACTTGTGTTTTCACCCTCTGAGAGTAGCCATGGTGAATGTCACGATGAGGTGACGACATCACGTTAAGTGATGAGCACTTGTGCACATTTACCATCCACGGGAGTAGCCATGATAGTTGATACCACAGTGAGGTGATATTTCTTCTTTCCACATATGGGAGTTGACATCATGATGAGTTGATGTGTCTTATACAGCTGGAAGTATTTCTCCCTAGCTGAGAGGGAGTGTTGATGTTATAGCAGCTTCGGGCTCATTCTTCTAGCCACGAGTGAACACATAAATTCATATAGCCTAACGGCTATTCATTTATTGAGATAATTAAGTGAAGAGGCGCTTCACTTAGGCAATAATGTAATTTCCATCTTGGCCGACCTTCCTTGTAATTCACAATTATTATTTGTAATTATATTTTCTTATGATGGCCAACCTTGCTCTTGAAAAGGTGCGACCTCTCTATCAAGATGTATTTATACAAGGTCTTTCCCACTTCATTTGACATCAAGCAAGTTCGACTCTTCCCTTCTCTCAAGTGTGAATTTCTTCAAGGGCAGGTTGCGAATTCCTCTAAGTGCAGATTTGAGTTTAAGGAAGGGCAGATTGTTATCTGTTATTATTGCCATTGTTGGTGCTGAATATTGGCCTTGTGATTGGCCTCATTGTAAAGAGATTTGTTGCCATCTTTCATATATATAAGAGAGATCTTTGTTGCTGGGTTTTTCTCCCTCAAGTGGAGGGTTTTCCCAGGGAATTTTCTGTGTTTGTGTCTGAATTTTGAGTTAATATCTGCTTATATAATCTGATCATAAAAACTAACAGCTTTTTCTTCTGAAGATTTAGTTTTCTTGGTGAGAATTGAATTTTATGTGCATTTGATTGTAAGGGAGCATTTTCATAGAGAAAACATGTTTCATAATAGTCTTGCATGTTTAATATTGCATGCAGCTTTTAGATTTTGGTCTTGCAGTAACAGTTCGAGGAGTTGTGGATAGAAATACCAAACCCATCTCTACAGATATTTGGTGATCACTCCAGGCCAGACCTTCAATGTTTTCGTAACTGCAGACCAACCAGTGGACAGATACTCCATGACAATGGGCCCTTACATGTCAGCAAAAAAGATTCCTTTTCAAAAAGTAAATGCAGTTGCTTATTTTAGTTACAAAGGTTTCCATCCTCAACAAAATCATTTATAGCAGCTAACTTCCCAGTCTTTAATGACAACCAGAAGACCCTGTCTTTCATGAATGGACTCAAAAGCTTGGCAAATGAGCAAAATCCCATCAAAGTACCTGTGACTATAAATAGACATCTCTCCTTCACAGTTGGGCTTAATGTTTTAAAATACAAATCTAATCCTGAAAACTGTAAGGCACCTGGTGGAGGAGTTTTTGTAGCTTCCATCAATAACATAACATTTGTAAGACCCACTATTTCTATATAGAGAGTTGATCATCACTAGCCTTTTGCAAGCCATTTTAGATCTTGCAGTTTCTTCAAACATGGAAAGTTTGAGTAATTAATTTTACTTTCGCATGCAGGTCCAAAAGCATATGTTCAACAGCAAATTACACAATCCTTACTACAAAACTAATCAAACAACCTGTAAACAAAAACAAAACTGTTCTTGCACACTTTGACAAGAACTTCCCTACTCTGCAGCTCTTGTTTCATAAAGATTTGCTTCATATAATTTGCATGTAGGGTTTATGTATTCTAAATGTTGCATTTATATGGTACGATCATTTGGCTTTGGTAATTGTGATCTATGTTAATAAAATAAATAGAGATTGCATATCTTTAAGATAAAAAATTATGTAATATTGTCATAGTTGTACTATGATTTACTACTTATATTAGTAAATTAAAATTTAAAATATATAAAATACACAAATTTACAATTAATTTATTACGATGTTTATAAATTATAGGTGGATGGCAAAAGACATTCCAACATTAGATGTATCATTTTTAATAAGAAAATATAAAAAAAATTTAATTAGTTTATTTTATTCAAAGAAAATTCATTTTTTGAAATATAATATTAGAATAACAAGTATCCATCTAATATTTTGTAAAAAATCATTATAACTAAATTCTTAGGATGAAAATGAAATTCAAATGCTAACCTCTAATGTACTCAAATAGCAAATAGTAACATCAAATACAAAAAAAATTGATAATAGAAAAAATAAAAGCTAAGCTCAATCTTCCATAAAAAAATTCATCAAAAAGCCCATACACATGAAAAAATATAATATAATAAATGAATTTAGAATATTATGAAATCAATATTGAAAAAAACATTAATATAAAATCAAACGTACTTATGAAACTTATCTTATATACATAATTACAAAACACTTGCATTACTTAAACCTTTATCTATATGTTATATTAGACAAATATATAAGATTCTCACTAATTTTCCCATGGATTATATGATGTTTTGACAGGCTATTTAAATAATTGCTCTTGTCCTTCAAGGTCTTGAGTCAATCCTTTGAGGTTTAAAAATTGTTTCGGTTTACAAAATATTTTTCAAACGTTCAGATTTTTCAAGTGAAGATCAGAATGATGAGGTTTTTGCATGAGCAGAGTGCTTTAAATGAAATGGCACTTGCACACTCTCATGGCTCAAAAACTTGTTTGTAGAACTTTCCTCATCACTAAAGAATACATGTATAATAAAATTGGCATTAAATTTAAAATTACTAAAAATAAATAAGAATTATTGTGGGGAACATTAATATTTATCGTCAGCAATTTATCGATGGAAAATTCACCGTGGGAAATTCACCACCATTATAATTCACCCCACGAAAAATTGATTGCATGAATATTTGGCAGTTAATTTTCCATGGCGGTGAATTGCTGGTGGCGGTGAATTTTCCTAGAACCGAACATTATATACATCTCAAAATTGTATTTCAAAATTGTAAATTAAATAGTATCTTGTTTCTCATTTTATATAATCTATAAAATAAAAGTAAATGTACAAAAATAATATTATATACACAAAAAAGTAAAATACTAATACACTGTATTTTAAATAGTACTTTCTATACAAAAATTGGTAACAAATTGTACTCTCTAACATACATAACAATTGTATCTTTTTTAAATGCAAATACCAGTAGTAATACCAGCATTCAATTTAACAAATCAGATCATAAACATTTTAAGATCGATATGTTTGTAAATGATAAAAATAAATATTCTTAATGCTGACATTCAATTTAGAAAACAAATCATTATAAACCCATAGCAGGAAAATTCTGAGATTAATTTGTGTATGGATGCTAAGAGGAAGTGTAATAAAAAGGGGCATCCAATTAAAACAACAAATTATAAAGAATCCGTGACAGAAGTAACACCGAGACTAATTGATGTTATTGAAGTTAAAATTATGTATCACCAATGTAGGCATCCAATTTAGAGAAGAAATCATTTTGTTTTACTTTTAAAAACATGTCTGGAACAATTCTATAACAAATTTATGCTTAGGGATGTTTAAATTGATTATTAACAATGTCAGCATCCAAATTAGAGAACAGATAATAAAATCCAATGCCAGGAAGTAAATCCAATGCCAGGAATAACTTCAAGATTGACTTATATATATGGGCATTAAAGGTTGAGATTTCATCATGCCGTTATCCAATCAGATAAATAAAAGTAAGCTTTACTAATGTAAGCATCCAATTTACAGAACAAAGGGAAGGGACAAAAAACAGACAGAAACCATGATACTAATAATTCTGAGATTGATTTTGGGTGAAGGGCAAACTCACCTGCTCCTTTAGATGCTGCTGCCTCAACAAGAGTAAGATTTACCATAAGAGGAGAAGGGGGAGCTTCAGGAACCTCTGCCAGTCCGGCTCTCTGTCCCTCTCCCTCTATTTGCAACACATTCTCACTATGATCTCCATGCTTGGAATCCTTCATCACTAACACTGAAGCAAATACTGTAACAACTATTATAACAACTATTGTAACAAGCCCAACCACAGCAAGGCTCCATTTCGTGCAACCCCACTTCATCCTCTGCCCACTTGAATTCATATCTCTGCCCATTGTTCTCCTTCAGAATGAAAATCACAGTCCAACTTACGGAACAAAGGATTCTTGCATTACTTATCACATAAGAGAAAAAAAAATTGGTCACATACATGTATGTGGAATTTTCTGCATTCAGCTTTGCTGGTCTTGTGAACATTATTAAAGTTAATCAACTATTGACTTCATTTAAAGAAGTTAAAGACTATAGTACTGCTGATCATATGTGACAAAAAAATATTGGCCACATACATGTATGTGGATTTTTCTGCATTTTCCTTTGCTTGACCTCATTGACTGAACAATCTAACCAATGGTTAGACTCAACCACAATGTAGACGTATTTCTCACGCTCCAAAGAAAAAATCTAAAACGAGTTCGACTTAAACATTTTTAAAAATGTGAACTTGAAATTATATATATATTAAAGCATGCAAAACAAGAAGATGAGTTTGTAAAAAATGTCAATTAATATATTAATTAAATTATATGTAAATATTATATGAATTATAATATAAATATAATATTAACAATAAATTCACAAATAAAATATAAATATAAAAATTAACATTGAGTTCTTCCAGGTAGTTTCTTTTAAGTTCTTCCGGTCTCTTCTGCTTCATTCTTAATTTCTTAGTTCTTCCGGTCTCTTCTGCGATTACCCCACAGCTTATGAATAGAAAAAAACATTAACTTTGAATTAATTAAATTATATATATAATATTATTATATTATTATAATATAAATATAATATTAAAAATCAATACACAAATAAAATATAAATATAAAAATTAATTAAATTATTACTGAAGACGTTCTCTACATGAACCTAACAGACTGACTTCTGCGATCCACGGCTCAGCCTATTCGAAAAGGGATGCAAGAGGATAGATATGATCTTGGCTGTCGTTTTCGCCACTTTTTTGTGCCGCCGAAACTTATACACCTAGAAAGGGGGAAAGTTTCCGGCCAACACAAACCGCGGATATCCACTCAAGATTTATCCGCATGCTGATCTGTATCAGGCCGATCTTCCGCAATCTTGAATGTCTCTCAAGCTGCTTCTAATCTGCCATCCTGTGCCTCCATTTCGCTCAATAATTTACCCTCTCTCAGTCACTTCTCTACCATTGATTAAAAACACTCAGTTCCTGAAAAACTAACCCTCCGGATTAACCTCAGTTGCTAACGTCATACGCCTCAGCTTTAATTTATGCTTGCTCACCATAAAAATTAGTCGGACTGAAGCATCCAAGGCAAATGACAGGTAGATCTTACAGATCCTAAATTGTGCTTGCTAAACAAGAATAATAATGACAGTAATAATATAATCCGAAGCTGTCACAAGGATTTCCATTATTCCCAGTATTCAATTAAAATAATTCCGTGGCATACTTGCAGAAAAAATGGTGCCCGTCCAAATTTAACAGAATGCGTTACTTTTAAAATTGGATTCCATGACTTCAAAAAAGTTTTCCTTGAAATTTTATTTACATGACTTAAAAAAGTTTTCCAGCACAACTTTTGTTTGAACAGCCTGTATTTAGGGAGAACCCTGCCCGGAGCTTATAGCACTCATTTTCAGTATGATATATTTATTTAAAATAGGTTTGAAGTGTTTATATTAAATTTTTATTTAGGATGAACTATATTTTTAAATGAATTTATTTAAGATTAAAAAATATATAATTATATTTTTTATTTATGAAAGAGTTATTTTATTTATTACATATCTTAAAAAATTGGTGTCTTTATTTTAAAATGGAGATATTTTATTTGATACATATTTAAAACTTTCAGTGTATTTACTTTATGTTAGTATAGAGTTATTTTATTTACTATGTATTTTAGTTATCTTTGAATTAGGGAATATAAATATTTTTCTTTAAAAATATATCAATCTCGAGATGTCTATTGAAAATAGATAGGCGTATAAAGATTGATCTCTCTCGATGTCTTTTGGATAGATGTATTTAAGGCATCTATGTTAGTAGCATGTGTAGTGCAACATGTAAAATATTAATTTAGCATTTTTTTCTTATGTTTGAATAAAGTATTATTATCCTTTGTAAATAATGAATGAGACATTTCGTATTAATCTCATTTGTTAATTTTTTTTAAGCATTTCACAATTTTTTAAAATGTACAATCAACATATTAAAAGATAATGAATGAGACATTTCATATTAAACCAAAAACATAATCTCAATGTTAAATAATTAAAGTTTAATAGAAGATTTATATCAAACAATGTTGAAGGATCTTCAACCCAAATTTGATCTGATTTTCTGAGTTTTGACTTTTCAAAGTCTTTGACCAACGAATACGAAGGTTCTTGATTTTGTTTTGTTTTTGCATTTTTTTCTAATTTTTTTGTGTGTTTTTGGTGAATGTTGATTTATACAACAATAGTGCAAACTAGAAGAAAGGAAATTGCTGCTAAAACTTAAATAAATCATACAATTTAAATAGAGAGCAATAATGATGAATTTATTAGCTCAAATGTTATTGTACATACCACAAGTCTACATATACAATCTGATATAAACTTGAACAGCAAAGACAAACCCCTTATTTAGCTTTTTCCTAGCTTCACAAATCTGCCCCAAGGTCTGATATGAATTTCCAGTTAATTGAATATGTAAATCAGATCCAATAATTGGTATGAAACCCTTCATAGCACCTAGGATTTGAAGCATGTGATCTTAAAATGATGCAACAAGCTGAGGTATGGTATAAAATGAGTTGTCAAGGCCTTGAGAAGGCCTATACTGCTTATGGTTGCCCCGATCTGTTGCAATAATTTGATATACTACTGCTACAAACTCATATCTGAAAAATATATATTTGAAACTCATCCAATAAAGTCCAAATGAAAACCCAATGTAGGTCCTCCCCAAAGGTGAACTGGGTTCTCATCCAATTCACGATAGCCTTTGAAAGTTTTTGTTCTTAAAAGGCCGAAACAATGTTGAAACCCTTCTCCAAAGCTCAACCTGCAAAGTGTTTTTGTTAAAATGACAATAGAATGCCCAAAAATGAGTCCAACATATTGCTTTATAACCTCCCATGAGTTTTTTTTATAAAAGTCAATAAAATAATCCTCTTGAGGGTTTTTCCTCATTAAAAGAAAAGGCCACTTTTTAAAAACAACTTTGAGTTACTAGGATGGGAGAAATTTTCACTATTCCCTTTATAATTTTTTGTTACCATTCACTTTTTACTATTCCATTAAAGTCAACTTTAATCTTTCTAAATTATCCCTAGATTCATCAATTGAACTCCAAACTGAAAGGCTCGTAAAGCTCCTAGCTAAGCTTCATAGCCCTTGGTTGGGTCCCCTAGCCTTTTTGCTAACCTACAGGAACCCTCATAGTAGGCCAACCTCCACTATAGTCTAAGCTTCCTAAGGAAGGGACATTACAGTCCTCCCTTCCCAGAATTTCTTATCCTCAAGCAATTGACATACAACTCACTACTTCACTCTAATTGAAATGCTAATATACCATAATCCATGAAAAAACATAATGAAATCCATGTGAAATGATGCACCCAAACAATCAATGCCAGGATCCCAAACCAATCTATCCAACCTACTATAACTAAAATCTCTCACGAAGTCACTAGGAAACATCCATCCATTGTGGTAGGTCAATAAGAAGATGTGAAATTGAACTCTCATATGCATATAAACCAATCCATAAGACCACCAAATGCTATTGTGATAACTCAAACTAGCATTAAGATCGATGGCAATGGTGTCATCATACCCATGTATAAGCAAAAAATTCACCTCATAAGCAATGTCCATCAAGAAAACATGTCTCCACACACTCCTATGCAACTCAATAGTTGTTATAGACCATGCTAAATTTGAAAGTGTCATGGAGTTCCAAGTAGAACAACTACTAACCCATGATGAATCAATGGAGATGAAGTCACCAATCAACAAATAGAAAGCTACCATATCATAATAAATCAATGATATAACCAAAGATGAGTTATGGATGTCTTTAACACCCATCAAAGACAACTCTTGAGTGGCTGGTCCACTATGGGTGTCAAGAAAAAAATCATCAACTCCATGAAGGAAACGATCAATAACTAAAAATTCTAAATTATCCTCATCTATCCATGTGTCAAAACATGTAGGAATTCTCTTATCTAGTTCCATCATGCTTGAAGTTTTCACTAAACCATCCAAATGATATGTCTCATCAATCTCATCACTACAAACATGTGAACAACATGAAATTTTTGATTCATATAAATTCACTCATTCATTGTGTTTGGCTATCATAAGAGGCTTATCCATGACATGTTCAACCTCATTAGCATCATTCTTTGGAAAGAGAGATCTAAGATAAGCCTCCCTTTGTTGTTTTGTCTGATCAAAGTGGCGAACTTGTTATTTGACTTGTTGAAGATGTCTTTCATGGGCAGCCACTAACTTAGCCTCCTTGGCTCTTTGTGACCATATATCACACAAAATTTGTGTCCTTTCCACATCCTCCCAAGTCTGATATACAAAATCAAAATTCTTATGACTTGAATTCACTACACAAAATCCATTTTTAACACCCAATTTTTGAGCATCATATATAGAAAACTCTATGGTACTATCATCCTTATGTGAACTTGTTACCTCATGATGGAGTGAAGGAATAAGATAGCTATTATAAAAATTAGAATACCTATCATATATTCTTGTGCCATTTCTTCAAGCTTCACAAGTGCATCTCCATTGAAAATTTCAAGCCCAACAGTTACACTTTGTGTACCATCACCTGTAGACTCATTTTCACAAATTCTTCCATGTGTTAGAGTAGCAATCTCATAAGAATGAGGAAGAATATTGTTTTCCCAAATCAGACCTTTGGAATCCTCTTTTATGCTTACATTGTAGTCATCGAACACCATCAAGTCTTGATTTGTCTCATCTTCTTCCCAAGTGATTAGGGGTGGAAGTGGTTCAAAAAAGTCTTCATCACTAAATGTCACTAGGTTGCAAGGTACCTCATTGTATGATTCTTCAATCCTTTCCTCAACTTGTTCAACTCCTACACCCTTTGCCTTGTCATCTTGTACCCTAGGAGTAACTTGTATAAAGGACCGATTTTCTAAATTATGAAAGGAGTGATTATGCTCACTCAAAAGTAAACAAAGATCAACAATCTCTCTATCTTGATCTTTCACCATTTGGATAGCCATGTCCCTATATCTAACCATTTGTAAATAGTCTTATTTTATCAACTCCAAAGCCTCTTTGAAAGAGTACAAATGTGTATGGTGAATACCATGTCCAATGCATGCATCTTGTGTACCAATCAAAGTAAAATCAATATCACTTGTTTCCCAATGACTAGCAACCTCAATATCATGAGAAAGTGACGATATACCACTATTGTTTAAAATCAGAGAACTAGGACCGAATCTTTCTTTTTTATTCATGATTCTCAAGTCATTTGTGTTAGAGCAAATGAACATACTCTTAGTTGTCCCATCCTTTGTCTCATTCTTTAGTTCCTTAAGCACAATGTGTTTACCCATGTGAGTAAACTCTAACACCATCTTGTTGAGGTCTTGGACAAACCTTCCAAAAGATTTCAATCATTGAATACCTAACACCACTTCATTCTCCTTAATGTTGATAATATCAACTACAAACTCAAGATTAGAGAAATCCTACTCCTCATCATGCATGGGGTGGTGTATGTTATGATTTTCTTTAGATTGATTTTTTGTTGTTGTTCTGAAGTAAAAAAATCCAACCTCTTGGGAGAAACAACATCAAAATAGCCATGCTTAACCAATGCATCAGGTAAGCTATCATTTGGAAGCTCATTGTCACCAATTACTCCATGAATAGGGTTTGCAAGTTCATATAAATGAAAAAGTATAACGTTGATGTCCCCAACTAGAGATTTAGGATTGATTGTACCTTTTCTTTCATTACCCTAGAAATCTTTAATGCAAGAGCACACTTGCATACACCTGTCAGCCAAATCTTGTAGTATATCAAGTTTTGAAGATATGGCATCCTTATACTCAATCAAAGTATCAACATCGTAAGGGTGAGGCATCGACACACAAATTGATTCATGTTCTACTCTCATTGTTGTTATAAATTCATATTATTGGCAAGTAGAAGTTCCCACCATCACCTCATGCATATCTATCTTTTCATGAATGTCTACCATGCTACATTTCTTTTCGCAACCATCTATCTTGGATTCATGCTCATGTGATTTCAAAATATTGTTGTCCCATTTTCTAATGCATACCATCACCTCCATAACTAATATGTTTTCCCTTACTAGCAAACTCCAAGGTGTAGTATGCAAGATAAGCCAACAATTATCAAATTGCAAGATCTTCTTAGTAAGAAACCTCCAAGTCTCCCTAATCAACTCTCTAAAAAAAAATGCTTCATATGATCTTGGAAATTTTCCTTTCATTGTAGATGATGCATGACTAACCATAATGAAACCAATAATGTTCCATTCCACACAAATAGATATAACACTTGTGGATGATCCATCAAGTGTGTGACCAATATCATCATCTTTTTGAGATTTCAAGGGCCTCTCCAAAAGAAGAAAGTCATAAACTTCATGATGCCAACTAGACCAACACAACTCAACATGCTCTTCTTGTGGGCTTACCTCAAGAAACTCTTCCCTTGTATATTCAACATCCACACATTCTTCCTTTGAAAGAAATAAGGATCTAATGTGTGATTCTCTTTGTCTTCTTGTATTAAATATTAGATTGCAACTTTCTTTAACCACTTGTAAGTGTTGTCTTGCTTGGGCAGCGATCTTGGCCTTGTTAGTTCTTATAAACCACCCATCAGACAACCATTGTGTCCTTTTAACATCTTCCACAATATGGTGAACAAAATCAGGACCTTTGTGGCTTGAATCCCCAACATATATCTCATGTGTAACATTCTCAACTTGAGTACCAACATAGGAAGATTTAGAAACATTATTACCTTCATGTGAAATGGATGCTACCTCATGAGTATAACTGTAGTTGTAAAAATCAAAATAGGTGTCATACCTAGGTATCATGTTTACAACATCTTTAAAGACTGGTCCATGACTATAATCTCTTCCACTTTGTTATCACAATGAAGACTCAATGGTGCAATAGGTGACTACTCATGAACCAAAGTTTTAACTTCTTTAGGATTCTCACATAATGATTGATTTTTGCAATGATCATGATCACTAGTAGGCTGCAGATCACAAGCAAATGATTCCTTTCTCTTTTCTTGTTCTTGCACCTTTAGCTCTTCATTTTTCCTAATTCTTTCTTTTCTATCCTTTTATTTTTCTTCCTTTCTTTGTTGCTAATAAGGATGTGTAAACATCAATTCAACTTCATCTTCATTCAATATACCCAAAAATTTTGTGAATGATAACATATCTTGTATTTTGAGGAAGAGAGCGATACTTGTCATAGCTGACCATGATGGCTTTATTTGTTGGTGAGGCATGAGAACTCTTGGTTGTTCTTGTAGACGGAGATGAACAATTAGAGTAACTAATTTTCCTTGAAAGTAAATCTTCTAAATGTTGCATTTTCTGAAGGATCTTATATTGTGTTTGTTCAAACTCTTCCCATGCCTATTTATTATTAAACAACCCTACCATGAGGACCTACCTCACTGTCCAAACTAAAAACCAATTCCAAATTGAAGTATACACAACTTGATTTCACCCAACAGGATGGCAGGATCCAAGCTCTAATACCACTGAAAGATCCCTAACCCAAATCTGGTCTAATTTTTTGAGTTTTGTCTTTGCAAATTCTTTGACCAACGAATAGGAAGGTTCTTGTTTTTGTTTTGTTTTTGCAATTTTTTTTATTTTTTTGTGTGTTTTTGCTTAATGTTGATTTATGCAACAATATTACAAACTAGAAGGAAGGAAATTGTTGCTAAAACTAAATAAATCATACAATTTAAATAGAGAGAAATAATGATGAATTTATTGGGTCAAATGTTATTGTACATACCACAAGTCTACATATACAATCTGATATAAACTTTAACAGCAAAGACAAACCCCTTTTCCAACTTCTTCCCAGCTTTACAAATCTACCCTAGGGTTTGATATGAATTTCTAGCTAATTGAATATGCAAATTAGATCCAATTACTGGTATGAAACCCTTCGTAGCACCTAGGGTTTGAAGCATGTGATCTTGAAATGATGTAGCAAGCTGAGGTATGGTATAAAATGAGTTTTCAAGGCCTTGAGAAGGCCTATACTGCTTATGGCTGCCATGATCTGTTGTAATATGTTGATATACTACTACTGCAAACTCATATCTAAAAAATATATGCTTGAAACTCATCCAATAAAGCCCAAATGAAGGCCCAAGGTAGGCCCTCCCCAAAGGTGAACTGGGTTCTCGTCCAATTCATGATAGCCTTTGAGAGTTTATGTTCCTAGAATGTTGAAACAATGTTGAAACCCTTCTCCAGAGCTCAACCTGCAAAGTGCTTTTGTCAAAATGAGAATAGAATGCCCAAAAATGAGCCCAACATATTGCTTTATAACCTCCCATGAGCCTTTTTTATAAAATTCAATAAAATAATCCTCTTGAGGGTCTTTTCCTCATCAAAAGAAAGGGCCACTTTTTAAAAAGAACTTTGAGTTACTAAGATGGGGGCACTTTTCACTATTCCCTTTATAATTTTTTGTTTCTATTCACTTTTTACTATTCCATTAAAGCAAACTTTAATCTTTCCAAATTATCCCTAGATTCATCAGCTAAACTCCAAACTGAAAGGCTCATAAAGCTCCCAGTTAAGCTCCACAACCATCGATTAGGTCCCCTAAACTTTATGTTGACCTACGAGAACCCTCATAGTAGGCCAACCTCTACTATAGTCTGAGCTTCCTAAGGAAGGAACATTACAAATGTATACATTACATAAAAATTATTGTGTTTCCAAATATTTGATCACTATTAGAATTTGACAAATAAATGACTACGTGACTAAAACTTTTAGTCACATAACTAAAAAATTTAGTCATGTGAATAACACTGGTAGTATTTGGAAAATAAATGACTAATTTGGTCATTTATAAGTGACTAATTTGGTCATCGGGTAAAATCACAACTAAATGACTAAATAAATTACTAATATCAGACAAACAAAAATGACTAAATAAATGTGCTCATTATTACAATCTTGGCCATAATTTTCATTTTAATAAACATACTCTAAAACCTTCATCAAGACCTTATTTTCAATCGTAGCCTGCCATAATTAATAATAAAATATTACAAATAAAATTATTAATAAATATTTTTTGTGGAATAAATATTTTATTTTGTGGTGTCATCATATGAACATGAAAGTTTCTTCTAAATTGACAAAAAACCACCAAATTATAAATATTAACGAAAACCATAAGAGAACCTAAAAAACTAAAACCCAAAAACCTTAAAAAAAAAAAAAGCAAAAGAAAGAGAAAAAACAAAAGATAAGAATACGCAACCAAATAATCTAAGAGGAAAAAGGACCAATTTTTTTTTATAAGCATAATTTTCATTTTAATAAACATACTCTAAAACCTCCATGAAGACCTTATTTTCAATGTAGCCTGCCAAAATGGAGCAGTGAGTCGAAACCTGTAGCCCGCCAAAATGGAGAAGTAAAGCACACCTGATTTTGGATTGCAACCTTTACCCATTTTTTTGCATCAGACACGATTTGTGCAGAATCTTGTGGTAAGTCACTTTCCATGGTTTTAGTTAATTTTACTTTTCAAATTTGTACACGGTCAGGCCATATGATCCATATGATCCATTCTTTTTAATAATTTTACTAGCTGCTTGTTGACTAACAGTGATTATGTTCTTTTTTAGGCTAATTATGGAAAAGTAGATCCATCTTGTGTTGCAAAAGTTAAGTATTTATATAGAGAACTTGGAATTGAGGTCTGTTTATTCTTTTCTTTTCTGTTATGAGATGTTAAAAGTGATATTTTATTTTCAAAGTTTCCACTATCAAATTGCATAGTTCACAGGAGAACTTACTTTTATCTATAAAAATGATATTAAGGGACATGTAGATTGAGTTGTCTATACAAATTTCAAAATTTGAACTCTTAAAATTAGTTTCGACTTTCTAAGGGGGCATGAAAATCACTTTTGAAGTTGAGTGTAAAAAACAAAGTAGCACATAAAGAAAAAGGATGAACAATAATAAAGTGAAAAGTGACTCTTCTTATATCAACTATGTAGAGTACAATGAAAGGAGTGCAGAGATGGTAGGGGTTTAACATTTACAATGCAGTGGAACAGTAGTTCAGTTGTACAGTAGATGTCATCCTACTTTGTTTGAGAACTCTTACTGAATTCCCAAAAATAGGAGTTCTTAAATAACACCAATAGATATTATAAATAGAAAACAAACAACAATATTTTCATATAAAAGCAACAAGAGCTGATTCATAGACCCTATGAAAATCTCTAACTTTTTGGCTCCCCTTTGATACTTTTCTACATACTTACAGATTACATTTCCATGATTAATATGGACTAGAAGGGTTGAAAGGGCACATATCATTCTTTTCCATTTATTGGGCAATAAATAGTTTGAAGTGACTGAAAGAATCAAATGTAGCTC
>VDFB02268560.1:0-30868 GCA_007258455.2 Sequoia sempervirens
AAGAATCCAGTGTTTCATAGCAGTACCAAACATATTGAGATTCAACATCACTTCATTAGAGAGTTGGCTCAACAAGGATTGATCGAG
The DNA here is from genome assembly GCA_007258455.2 of Sequoia sempervirens. Lineage (NCBI taxonomy): Eukaryota > Viridiplantae > Streptophyta > Pinopsida > Cupressales > Cupressaceae > Sequoia > Sequoia sempervirens. The sequence goes on from VDFB02268560.1 coordinate 88, forward strand.
ATTATGTACTGTAGTATAGAGGATCAGATAGCAGATATCTTCACGAAGCCTCTAGCTCGTGAAAGGTTTGAGACACTTAGAGATCTACTCCAAGTTCTTCCCAATGGTCATTATGGGGGAGAATGACAACATTGATCAACATCTATCGATCTACAACATGTGCAACAACCTTTCTTGACTTATTTGTAATGCCCATTGGGCTTATTAAGTTTGTAGCTATCCTTTCTTGACTTTCATGTTTTGCATTTAGTTTTATGGTTGAGTTATTGGTCATTATGGTTGTGTGCCATAACTCCCTTGTAAATCTGGTTATTTATATAATAGATTCCCTACCTCTCATCTTATCAAGGAAATTTGGGGCTTTTGTATAATTGATTTTTTTGTGATCAGCAAATCATCATTGTTGTATAATTTTCCTTCATATGCATGATGGTTAAAATTGAATACATTTAAGTGGTCATAACTTAGGATATTCTAGGCATCTACGGTGGAAGTATAGTTTTGTGAAGCCTCATACGACTTGGGAATGGCTAATTTTAAAAGGATAATGTATACATTATGCCCACATCAAAATGCATCCCAACAGTACTCAACTTAGAGCCATGGGATAAGATTAAATAAATGATCTAGATGCAAAGGCACACCTCATATCGTTGTTTTGTATAATGGTTTCAATTTGATTTTATTTTTCTCTATCTTCATTTTGTTTTCTATGTTTTTTCTTTACTTTGTGTTGTGTACTTTTCTCTATTGGGTGTTTCTTGTAAATTTTCTCCTACCTATGATAATTTCTTTTTATTTTGTGTTTCATTTTGTGTTTATATTTCATGTTTTATGTGCATTGTATGTTTTATTTTGTTTGAATGCTCTATTTTGTTCAGAATGGAGGAGGTTGTGGTGAGCAGGGGAAGGGCAACTATTCTAGGCAACTGATTATATATGTGGTCAACAATCTCACCAAAACTGCTTTCTGTTAGCACCTTGAATCCTTTGCCTATCTAAGTTTATCTTGCATTTGAATGTGTATGCAAAAGGTTTTTGTATAGTTTAGTGTTTTAAGGAATTTGTAATGCTGGTGATGATATCTGTGAGATTTTTTTAGGAGTCTCTTACAAAAAGTGGGTAGTATTTGCATTGTCTTAATTGCAATTACATTATACCTTTTATGTATTCATTCTTCCCTTTTCAATAATCACAATGCCAACCCATTTATTCAAGACACTTAATATTATCCTACAGATAGTCTTTAGTTTCTTTTTATTTGGATATAAACTGTCGTACCATGACAGGATAGGGTATTTGCATAGCAAAATGCAATACATCAATGGTCCAAGATTGGTCTACTAAACCTGTCCAAATATATCTGTATTTCTAATTTGGATATAAATTGCAGTACCATGGTACTATAGGGTAGGGTATGGTATTTGCACAACAAAATGCAACACCTCAATGGTGCAGGATTAGTCTACTAAACTTGTCCAAATATATTTGTACTAATGATGTGAATTTTGAAATAGTATTTCCTATCACTTTGATATCAACATGTGGAGATTATGATATTCTCCTTTTCTTAACATTAATATACCATGTATTGCTAGAGGCATTGCAAACCCTAAAGGAAATGCATATTTTTATGGAAGCTTTCTTGAAGGTAAGAGAAAGGTAATTTTTGAGCATCTTTTTCATTTGAGTATTGTTTTCCTATTTTGGCTTCCTTAAACCATAATTCTTTTGTAATAATATTGAAAAAATTAGTCACCCTTTAATTGATAACATTCTCTTTACCCCAGTTATTGATGAGGTGCATCAATTTTTGTACAACATTTCAACCAAATCTATTCTAGTTATTCCTAGCATTTGGAAAGATATGTTGTAAACAACAAGCCAACCCTCCATGTGTGATAGTTCAAGTCATTCAAATTGAATGATAGTCACCAATCTCTTACATATTATTTGAATGATATAGACAACTTCAAGTTATTTTGGTTTAATATCTAAATATTTTTTCATCGTGTCTGAAGTCATTAATTAAATTACTAGATGTTGATAGAATGGATATTCTATTGATCTTTCTTTTGCAGTGTTTGCAATAACACAGTGATTGTATTATTTTTACTATTGTAGAATGAAGAAAGGTGTTGCACAAAGGATATACTAACTGCAATGCCTATTTATACATGGGAAAAACAACTGGAAGTGGACTTTAGGTGTACATTAGTGTATTGTAACTGAGAAAACATTGGAGTTTATTATGCAATAGTTACAAGTCACCTAAGAAAATGTTCAAAAAGCTTGAATGTAGAATAAGCATGCTATTTTTTTTTACTTTTGTGATCTTTTTGCCAACATATTGAGTGTATTATTGTTATTATTATTGTTAAAATGCACTTTTGGAATGGAGAAGCATACAAAAGCAACCATTAGATTGTATTATACATAGATTTAAGTCATTGAGATGTTAAATTTAGTTATATTTATAAGAATGTATTATGTAAATAGGTTTAAAATTCACTTTTGGTGTATAATAGTGGAGTATATATGAGAAATCACTAGAGCATATTCTATATTTGATTTAAATAGGTTTAAAATTCACTTGTGATGCATAATAGTGGGGCATATGTGAGCAGCCACTAGAACATATTGTACATTTGATTTAAATAGGTTTAAGATGCACATTTGGTGCATGATAGTGGAGTATAGGTTTAAAATCCCTTAATCTTTGAACATTAACCCTAAACAATAAACCTCCATATTTCTCAAGCCCTAATCCCAAACTTTGAAATGCTCAAACTCTCATGCCTTAAAAATATTAAACCACATGGCCTTAAAACCATTAAGACTGTAAAACCCCCCTATGCTTAATACCTTCAATTCCTCATCACCCTTAAAAAATAAAAACCTTACCCTCACCTAAATTATATGGCTTAATACTCAAAAATATTCTCAAATATAACTGAAAATATAAAAGTAACAAACATTCAAAACACCAAGCTCTTGAATTCACAACCTTAAATCTTTGAACACTAAACTAAAATCTATGAATCCTAAAAATCTCAAAAGACCTGAACCCCACAATTTCAAAATCCTAAAATGCATAACCCCAAACACTGAGAAAATATAAATAAACCTCACAAAATCTTCCATATCATGAAAACATCAAAAGGATTGAAACCCAAAAATCCTCCCAATCCTTAAAACCCTTAAACACCTAAAGCATAAACACCAAATATTGAATCACCAACCTAAATCCCAAATCTTAAATCCTTATAAGTCAAACCTTAAAAAACCCATAATGATCACTTAACTCTAAACCCCCAATTTACTCAATTCTTAAAGAGAAAATCATCTTAAATAGCCAAAATCCAACCTAGAAGCCCAAATCACTAATGACTAAAACTATGAACCCATGCCCTAAATCCTAACGTGAAACCCCTTCCTAGTTGCTTATTCCCTCACCCTTGAAACTCCATTCCCTTGAAACCTTGAAACCCCTCACTTGATCCCTAACCTTTTTCCAAAATATCTAACACCAAAACCCCTAAAGTTCAACATCTCATAATTGAAACCCTCAAATCATTAAACACACATCCTAAAATAAAATCACCAATTGAAAAAGGATATTTAGAAAACCTACTAAGCCTAAAATAATCCCTAAACCTTAAAATATAAACCCTTAAATGTAAACATTAATTTTTAAATTAATGTGAAGCAATTTTTTCCTTTGAACATTTTTGGTTTTCGGCCCTTACTTCTTTTCCACTTTGGGATGGCTTCGCACTCAAAAGAAAAAGACCATTCCTAGATAAAGGTGTGCAATGCACCATGTGGTGGCTGGACAACTTTATATATACCATTTTCCTTTTGGGCCCTAATTGAGACACGTGTTTGATCGATGAGAATTCCTTCAAAGTTGTTCTCACAAAATTTGAAATCGCCCACTTGCTTGACACATCAACAATTTTCATCGGGCGGGTTGTGTTCACCACATATGTATTTTCTTTTTGGGTGGAGTTTTTCGGGGAGTGTGGAAAATGTCTTACTTTCGGGGTGTAACCTTCAAGCCAGTGTCATCATTCTCCATCGCTGAGTGGTCAGATTTTGACAGGTTGTGCAAAAATATAATTGTCTTCTAATAGTATATGTTTACAAAATATTTGGAACCATTAATGAAGCAGTTGAGACTTTATAGAGCGAATATTGTTGTGATCTAATCAAAGTCTAAAATCAGATTGCAAGCTATCAAATTCAGGAACTTGGCAGTTTCTTCTTCTTCTAGATTGTTTATGATAGTGTCCTCTTCTTCTGATTATAAATAAGGGTTGGCAATAGTAAAAAAGAGAGTTATGAAGATTCTTCGAAAAATATTTTTGAAGAATATAGATATTGTTTTAGGGAGTTCTATTTTCTCATAAATAGGAGGGTTTTTACAAAATATTTCTTATTCTCTTTGGCACGATGTATTTAATTCAGACTATCATTGGATTAGCATCTAACCTTTATTTTCAGTTAATATAACATAAGAATTTGATTTAGTAAGGATAAATATTTGGGATTGTGCATTTTATAGCTTCTGTCAAATTTCTTTTTAGTATTTCGTTCATGTTGAAAAAACTCTATTAAGGCCTTACGTTGATATTCCAGATATTTATTTTACATGATGTTAGCTTCTATGTTTTATGCTATCTTTCAGAAATTGGACCATGTCCATTATTCTCTTTCATTTTTTGTAAAAGATTTTCCATTTTGCATATTATGCTATAAAGGAGAAAGGATTTTGTAAATATATGAGTATTCCTATTAATCTTTAGGGTTTTCTTATCTTTGATTGGAACTTAATGGATGTTTCCCATGGGGAGATTTGAAAGAATGCATTATTCTTTCTCTAGCCTTTTATGCTCATTCTCTTCCTAGCAATGTAGGGTCTGTGGCATTTTGTCCCTATCTTATAAATTATAAGAAATAGAACAAGGTTTGAAATGTTGTAAAAGCTTCAACACATCACCATCTTTATGTTTTATTTGCATTTATTTCTACCATTTTTCCCCCAAACAAAAAGAAGACACAACTTTCTTTAAAAATCCTGGAGGTCATTTAGTGAGGCACAAATTGGTCATCCACTCACTGAATTTCCCATAAGCTTGTTTGGAGAGGCAGAAGATTTAATGATCAATAGTTCCTTTTCTAGCATGCCCGATGGGACTCAATTCTTTTCAAATGTATGATTATAAGTCAGAAATACTTCTTAAATCAGATCAAGAAAAGAGGCTGGAAATTTCATGCCCTGAGTTCATATAAGAGCATCTTCCATAGGCCATTTCCAATACTCCTAGTTACCTACTTCAACACCTAGAGGGAGGAGAATTATAGGTTCTGTATCAGTTGTAGGGAGCAATAGGATCAGAAGTGTTAGCCCACAATCTAGAGCATTATCTACTCCATGAGGAGGCCGAACCTTTCAAATCAGAATATCTATCTACCCTATCCATAAGAATCCGTTTACAATGGCTCATATAGGTGCTCCCACTCCTACAAATCTTGTAACCTAGGATATTGGTAGCTCACTACAACCACCCATGCCCCCAGATGTATGTCCCACTAGACGCGCCAATGCTCTCAAGGAAATCTTGAATTTTTTTAGGGAGGATTTTAAGACCCTTTTCAAACATCTCCAAGATATAGCAAAGGTATGTAGAGTATATAACATCACAGAAGAGAATGTAGCCCTTAGGTTACTGTTTGCACCCTTCAAAGGAAAGGCCCATAAATGGTACCTAGTCCTTTGATTCTATTTCTATCTGCTCTTGGGATCAACTCAGTGAGAAGTTATTCGAGTGCTTCTCAGATAAAGGATATTTCTCCTCTTTGTTGCAGTAATTAATCACTATTAATAGGTCCCCACAAGAGACCATGAGCGACTTCAACAACAGCTTCCAAAAAACCTAGAAGAGGATTCTTGTGATAGCTAGGCCTCTCACAGCTATGGCGTTCATGTTCTACCTAAAGGATTTTAATTCAAACATTGTAGTCATGGTATAGTTTATGGGAGGAAATACCCTACCCGATGCATACGATCAAGCTATGTGCATAGAAAATAGTCTGATCAACATCGAGAAGTTTCCATGATGTCTGTTGATGCCCATGTTTGTAGAAATATCTAGTGGACCTCAGGAAGAAGCATTCCATAACACCTCTTCCCCACAAATGAGCACGTTGGTGGCACCACCATCCACGCATGTATACCCAGGAGGACAACCCAACACATCAGGCTCTTCTTCATTAGTAGCGGATGTAAAAATAACCTCATGAAGTCCTTTTTGAATGAGCTAGTCCTCATCCAATAATAGCAAGAAGCACCTTTGAAGCTTCCCACACAAAACTATTAAGGAGGAAGGCCATCTTATCAATAAAATGCATATCAAGGAACTTTGAAAGGAGGAAATCAATAGCCAACACTAAAAAATCAGATAGTCCCAGTCACCATGCCGGTTCAGACTATCAGGAACAATCTAAGCAAGGGTTTGGTTCTAGGCCAAAACAAACTGGCAGAAGATGAGAATGCGTGGTGCTTCCCATGTAATGATAGCCATATGCCCAAAAATTGTCCAAGGGGAAATCTTCAATAGATGATAGTAGAGCAAAGGGGGAAAGGCGTGTATTTAAACATAGAAGAATATCAGTTTCCCAGAATGGAGAATACCCGCTTCAGAGCACAAACACAATGAATATCTTTGGAGCAAGAGCTGGATATCTCACCAGACCAAGCACTTTTTTATTGGATGGAGGAAGAAAATGCAATATTTGTGAACAATGTTTTGACAACTAGTGCCCCTCTGGTATAGTCAATCTACAACACAAGGTCCAAAAGAAGGCTCATGAGATTATACGTGTAATGAGTTCCACAAAGTCCAAAGCACAATAATCACAATCACAAGTGGAGCAAGCCTTGCAAGTATGATCCACTCAGTAGTCGCAAGCTCCACTGTTGTGAAAGAAAGAGGCGAAAAAAGCACTGAGCTCGTCCACATCAGATCAATCCTTTTTGAAGATGAAATAAATACCACCGTTCAAACCTAAGATCCTACTAGTTAGAATGCTTCACGTGGTAGAATAACTAAAGAAGGTGCCCACTAATGTTTCTTTGTGGGACATTATATCAATTCTAGAACAGAAGACATTGCTCCAGAAGGAATTAATGAAAGAGGAAAGAATATCATGGGAAGATACAATCCCATTGCAAAATAAAGATAGAGACAAGAAGTCCTCATCAGACTGCCAACCTTCAAGAGCTATGACATACATAAATGTCATGGACAATGCAAAAATAAAAGAGGTAAGAAAACCAAATCCCACACCTTTCTTTTTAACACTTATTGTGGGAGATAAGCTTTTACACAATAACATGATTGATTCAAGAGCTAGTACCATGGTCATGCCTAAGCAAGTGTTTGATTCTCTAAAACTTAATTATGAGCCTCTTGAGAAGGAATCATTCAATTAGATGAGAATAAATTCCCTATTGTCAATCACATTGATAAGGATCTTCCTTTAACCCTTTTCTCATGTCCAAGCCAAACCGTCACATAAGAAGTAGTTCTGATAGAAAACCCCCCAATTTTTGGGATGTGTCTTTCAAGGGACTTCACAGCAAAGCTTGGTAGATACTTGGTGCTATATTAGTCTCAGTTGATATTATGGATGAAGCACAAGGTGAAAATGAAGATTCTATCTAAATCCTTGCACCCTGAACATATAGCCAACAATGCGGTCTTGTACTTTGAAGCAGCTCATACCTCCTTAAAAAGAGAGATGTATAGCATAAGAATGTTGGAAGATGAGAAGGAAACAAGTGATCAGACCCTTTAGAGGAGATCCTTCTCAATCAGTTTATTGATTCCAACCCATTCAGGAACTTCCATGCTACCATATTGGGAACCTATGTGATTTTTGATGATGACCAAGTCTTCCCAAAATTGATAAAGGAGCAGGAAGATCCCAGTGGACCGAGTGACAACAATCTATAGACATTATATTTTGATGATGCCAAATGAAAGATTAGTTCTGGACCAGGCATCTAATTGATATCTTCGACTAGATCAAAGACCCTCCAATCTTTCTAATTCTCCCATGATTGAATAATGATGTAGAGTATGAAGCTTTGGTTCATGGTTTGATTCTCATTATAAATGGGCATGAAGAGAGTACAAGTGTTCAAATATTTGGCATTGGTCGTAAGCCAATTCCATAGACAGGTAGCCACAAAAAATGTAATCTTGAATGAGGTCTTATAGACACAAAATATGGGATCTAATCACTTAGCTTTGAATCTTTTAACATATAGGTTATCCCATGAGCCTAGAATGTCATCACAGATCAGATGGATTTAATTGGCTCATAGTTTGAGCTAACCCCAAATAAACAAGAAAACATAATGCAATACAAACCATTGTCTAACTGTTGATTCCCAACAATGATTAGAACTAGCAATATTTTGAGGATGATGTTTAGATTACCTCTTTTTTACAAAATTCAGGGAAAGCTTATGATCATTCACAATACAAAGCTAGAGGAGCTATGGAAGAAAAAATAATCCAATTAAAAGGAAATAAGCTCTTGTGAGGCTTGATTTCTCTCAAAATCCTCTTCGACTGTGAAGATGTGAGAAATCTAGCAAACAAAGATTCACTGCCAATGAAGGAGACTATGAAGATCTTGATGTTGGGAATGGAAGAAAGATAAAGTTCAAAAGAGACATCCCATAGAAGCACAAGGAGAGATTGAAAGGACTATGTGCTAGATACAATGGTGTTGCAGCTTATTGATATATAGACCTATGACGATCTTAAATTATATGATCTGAGAATAATTCAGCACACTATTGACTTGGCCAAAGGCTCAAAGCATGCCCAAAAGAAACAAGGGCTGGTGAATCCAAAGGTTGAATCACTAATGGCACAAGATCTTACCAAATTAATCAAATCGAGAATCATATACTTGATCAAAAACTCTATCTAGGTATCCAATCTTGTACCTGTGCAGAAAAATAGTGATATTCAGCTCTATGTGGATTTCAGGGACTTGAACAAAGCCTCATTAAGAGATCACTACCCTTTTGCCTCAATGGAGAAGATTCTATAGACCATGGCAGGATAAAAAATGTTCTCATTGCTTGATGTTTTCTCGAGGTATAACCATGTCCATGTGAAGGAAGAAGACCAACACAAAATAATGATCACCACAAAATGGGGAATGTTCACATACTAAAAAATTTCCTTCGAATTCTCCAATGTTGGTGCCACATTTCAACAAGCAATGGATATCGCTTTCAAGGGGTTGATTAATATGTCTAGATGACTTGACTATTTTTTGAAAATCAAAAGATGATCATTTTGATCATCTTGGAAAGGTCTTCCAAAATTGTCAATAGTTCAATATTTCCCTAAATCCAAAAAAATGTTTCTTCAGACTGTTACAAGGTAAACTACTAGGTTTTGTGGTATCAAAAGAAGGAATAGCCATAGACCCCGAAAGGGTGAAGGCTATAATAGACCTACTATTGGCAGTCAACCAGAAGCTGGGACTATAGTCCTTTCTGGGAAAGATCAATTTCATCAACTAGTTCATTTTAGACTTCATGGGCATCGTGAGACTTATGACGCTAATGTTAAAGAAGAATTTAGTGTGTAAATGGACTGTCAAAAGAAATATTGATTTTGAACAAATAAAGGTAGCCATCTATGTAGCCCTGATGTTAGCTAACCCAAAATTCTCCAAGGATTTCTTGCTCTACATCTATAGTGGCCAACACAACATAACATCAGTACTCACTCAGAAGGATAGAGAGGGAAGCAAAGAACATCCCATCGCATTCCAGTCTAGGACTCTCAAAGGATATAAAACTATGTACAATTTTGTTGAGAAATGAACCTTTGATATTGTTAAAAGCCTCAAGAAATTTTGACACCTAGTGTCAGCCAATAGAATCACCATTGTCGTCGCCCATCCTAGTGTTCAAGAATATATCATCGAAGGTGAGATAATAAAAAAGAGGTCCAACTGGATCAGCAAGATCCTAGAATATGATGTAGACATTTGACCAACCAAGCTGGTTCAAGGAAGAGGTCTTTGCAAATAACTTATGTAGGAATTAAGCTCCAAGGTGGAGGAAGAGACTGACTAGGTCTATACGAATCAGTTCAAGTCCAACAAGTCGTGGGTGGTAGATTAGACACAACTTATGCAAAAGGGAAAGTACTCAACCAACATTCAACCTCACAAAAAAGGCTACTATCAATTGCAATGCACCAGGTATGTACTAATTAAGGGGATTTTATTTAAAATAAATTATGATGGTTTCCTTCATTGCTTAGATAAGCCACAAGCAAAAAGGGTTTTATATGATTTCCACAGCAATCCCAAGGGCAGGCACTTCTCTGCCAAGACCACTAACTTGAAGATAATGTGGTTAGGATATTACCAACCTTCCATATTCTCTGAGGCACACCACCTGGTATGAAAGTATACTTAACTTGCCAATATTTCATTGGAAAATGGAAGAACACTGTCATGCCATTGAACCCTATCATGACTGAGGATCCCTTTGCATAATGGGGTTTGGATTTTTTCAAGATGATCAATCCCATTTTTAGCATAGGCCATAAGTGGATACTTACGATGAATAATTATTTTAACCATTTCAATAGAAATTTTGGCATTGCAACTATTGAAAGCTTTAGAAATTAAAGAAAGTAGTAGAATGGAAGTAAGATTGGTTGAAATTTTGAACCTCAAAGAAAAAAGAGAAAACATGTATGATGCCATGATCGGGTGCCAGTAGATAGTCAAGCAATGGTTTGATAAAAAGACCTCTAGCCTAGAGTTCAAAGAAGGAAGCCTTGTGCTAAAGTATGAAAAACGTGTTGCAAAACCAAAGAAGCATACTAAATTTGACTCACTATGGAGGGGCCCTTTCTAAATCCATACATGCAAGGAAAGAAACACGTATGAGCTAGATGATATGGATGACAATTTTTTGGATATATCAGTAAATGGTGTTCATCTAAAATTCTTCTATTAAAGTATGCAAGTTCTTTTAAAATTTTACATTTATGTACCATATGTAATTTTTTTGTAAGATACGTTACTTTTGCAAATAAAGCCATGAGAGTAACATATGAATAGTAAAAAGTATTATATTCTTGTGTTCATTGAAAATATTTACACCATAATATGCATATCGAGCCTGAGGCTTCAAGAGAAGTTTGAATCCTTCTCATGCAAACCCAAAAAGAGATACATTTCAAAAAGAAAAAAGGGAGGCAACACAAAATAGCAATGGAATTAAAGCCTCCATCTAGCACAAATAGTCAAAATGTTGCTTCTTTAGGTTTTCTTCAACAACCCGCTAGTAAGGGGTTAATAGCACAACACAACACAACACACACAAGCACGACATGACATGGACCTCAATCCTCGAAACCACAACTATACATTTGAAACTTGAAATGATTCTTCTAGTCGAGCCCAAGAACATGCTCCACTTTCTACTCCCTCAATAGGAAGGAGTCCATGAGTTGAGATAGTGAGTGATTCCTCTCCAAGTACATGGTGTGGAAGTAAGTGAGAAAGGGTAGCGAAGGCACCGTTTTCCCAAAGTTGACATGCTTGTAGATATTCATGGTGGTCAAAATTCCACCACTCAGGATAGCTACTTGTACGATCTCATCGAGCCCATATAAGTATGTCAAATTGAAAATAGTGTGGTATAGTTCGATAATTCAAGGCTTGGAGATGTCTAAATTCAGTAGGGAGGCCACAAATAGGAGATAACATTGGAGTTGCACTGCGACTAGTTCTCATCCTTCACATAATATTTCCTAAGCACCAATTTGAACACCACAATGAAAAGATAGTCAGTTTTCCCTACCAAGCATTTGATTCTATCATTATTGACTTTTCCTACAAAGGAATTTTGTAGCTCAAGAGCTGAATTGGAGTACCTAGGCTAAAGATGATATTAGAAAGGAAGCTAAAGGCTAGGGGAACAAAGAATACTACGAGAGAAGCTTACTAACTCAAAAGATAATTTAGTGATTTTTTCACTAAAGTTGATATTGCTATTTATAGAAAAAGTGTGTCGATGAGCTCGATGAGTGGAAAATATATTTCCCATTAGATGATAACAAAAAAATATCAAGGAGATAGGAGGCAAGGGATGAATCGTACAGAGGATCTAAAACCAAGTCTTGAGAAATTAATTTGGGTGTTTGAAGTAAATACTCACGTGTATCGATTGCTTCCATGTGTCTGCCAGTGTCATCAACACAAGTAGGAAACCTCGTTAAGGAGGCAGTTAAAGATTTCACAGAAAAAAAATTCAACCCGAAGTTGCATGTAAATCCTAAAAACCTTAGGAATGGAGCATTGCAGAGAATGGTTGCCCATGGGGCAACTAAAGGCTTTGTGACATGGTTGTGGTCTTGTGGTTTGTCAAAATTCATGTTGCTCTACATATACCCATGTACAGAGCTCGTGGATAAATGTGCAAAGAGGTTGGATTAAAAAAAAGGGTTATCAGTGGTAACAATTTGAGGGTTACAATTAGTGCAGCAGCTATTTAGGATATGTTGTGCATCCTTGTAAATTGGGGTGTCGAAAGAATTGAACATAGAAAAATGGAAGATTTCTATAGGACTAGAGGGAAACAATTAAATTTTTATATGGATGAAACAAATGAGAATCTAAAAGGAAAGAAGCTCGTCTTCCCTCTAGTATGCAAAAAGTTCAAATCTGATGTGCAAGACATTTTTGCAATGTTAGCTTATATCTACGACTTGGAGATGACGAAAAAGGTTTACACATTCCAAATGGGCTTGGATTTTATGATCAGGAAGGGGAAGAGCCAAAAGTATTTTGATTTAATTGATGTAGTGGCCTAAAAGATGTTGGATCAATTAAGAAATTATGGCACTACTTTTCGGTTTGGGTATTCTTCTTTTCTAGCACATCTAATTTTACATCAAAACCTTGAATTTTTTAGAGGGTATTTTTCAAACTTTGAGTTTGATGCAAAGGGGTTATACCAACCCATTTTTTTCTAGACCATGTACTTTCAAAAACATCAGATTATTATTTTTTTGTTGACTATTTCCTGCAACCAATACTCTTAGCTTTGTCTCTGCACCCCCCGGGTCAATTTTCCCCTAAAGCCTTAGAATGGATGAAAAGCCACTAGACCCAAATGGATTATTTTTTGGGATTCAACTTTTCCTTCATCATATTTCATGGTTTTATTGAGGATCCTTTTAATATCCATAAATTTCTAATAGACAGAACCTTTGCTTTGGAGGCATGCGATCAAGCAACTATTTTCGACAAAGCCTACGTAAATGGGAGACATAAAAGGGTGCTTTATCCGATTACCCTTACCATTTACAATACTTAGGTAACACTTGTGAAAAGGGAAGATTGAGAGGTATTGAATAGAAAATTGGTTTTCCTAGGCTTGGTTCTCATTTGTGACGCATGGAAGTACAATCTTGTGGGGCATCTTTTGACTGTAAAACATGAGAGGTGGGAATATTTTGAGTCAAGGAAGAACCTAACCGAGGAGAATGATGAGGTAAAAATAACCTCATCAATATAATGGATTCAATACTCAACCTTATACCTTTCAGCCAAGCTTACCCTACCAATGAATTACCTTTAGGATAAATAATTGCTCTCTTTGTATAAATAAGCATGCAATCTTTATTTCTTGAAACTAGTCGAAAATGGCTAATTTTTGTTGATTTAACGGTTTAGTTATTGAGAACTCCATAGGTCAACTTCCACCACAAGATACCATTCCAGTCAAAAATGGGAATAACACATGTTTTTACACCATTGAAGACAAGTGAGTGGGCGTCGAAATTTCAGGAGCATATGTTATGGACCGATTCTTCATAGTTTTTGTTATTTTCAGTTCTAAAAACTTTATGGCTCATATTGAGCCTCTTTAATATTTCATGTCATGGTCTTTAAATCCCATTATTTTTTGACAATCTATTGAAGACTTTATTAACTGGAAAGTAGGATTTTGTTAACTACTTTCATATAAATAGGTCACTATTGAAAACGATGAATATAAAAGAATATCGTTATATTGCCATTATATATTTCTAAGTTAAACTTCCATATGAATAAAATAAGTTTTTCCCACCACTCTTTGAATTACTAAGCAATGTGAATGGAGTTCTTTGAATGAAGAAATTTGGAGATTACCAGTGCATGTAATCTGAGATAGTTGTAGAAACACTCGAGAGCTGGCCACTCTAGAGTTATAGATTAGATAGATAAGTATTATACTTCTCACTATGTACTTTATTTTAGTAGAAAATAATTGAAATTGAAATTTATTTTCATGTGTGTGTCATGCTATCAGTGTCAATCCTGCAAGTTGTAGCTAAGTTTGTAGTCACTAAATTTAGTGATTGAAGTTCCGGAGCACCTTCCTTTAGTTGTTTCAAATTGTTAAATTGTTTCATGCTAGTTGTTTAGATTGTTATCTTTTGCATTAGACAAATGATTCCTAGTTTCTTTACAAGTTTTACTTCTTCAACAATCTATACATTCTTTAGACTAACCATTTCCATGCTTTCTAGCTTAGTGGTGATGCTTTTTATATTCATAGTTTTTTGCTTTCTAGTTTAATTATTTCTAGTTTTCTAGATAGATGATTTCCTACTTTCTAAGTTTAAAGGATTTTTAGTTTAGAGTTTTATTTAGCTATTTGTATTTAGGAAACATAGGAGATATAGTTGAGATTTCTTCTATTGCATATAGCCTTTGGACACTACCTAGTCAATATATTAATGTGTTTAACAACTAAAGTGTTAGGACCTAACGACAACCTATCACTTTTTGGCGTTGTTGTCAGGGACCTCTCTTTCTAGTGTTAGTAGAAGATATTTTGAATACCTATTTTGGGAATAGAAATAGTCATTCGGATTATTTTCTACATGGTCAAGAAATGAGGCCCCCAAGGAAGATTCATACCAAAAAACCCCCAATCGATGTACCCACAACAAGTAGGGAGGAAGGAAACATAGATCAAGAACTTACTAAAGAATTGACCGAACCGGGTCAACCTGAGACCTTCCCACATACCCCAAAAAGAGAACACGCAATTTTCAAGGAGCATATCCCTTTACAAACTTCAAAACCTCTTCCAACTAAGACAACTTTTAAAGAGAGTCACATTTTCTTCAACGTCATGGGTGAACGTAGAAATGCCACCAACAACAACAATAACCCTGCACCACCACACACATTCACTTATCCTATTGCTATTGATGCAAATGACGATATGACAATGAAAAATATCTCACCGGCCTTCTTTCCAACCTTTCAAGGTTTTTCTATTCAGGACCCTGATCAGTTTCTATTTGAGTTTAAATTCTTGTGTCAAACATATGACTACAAGAATGATAGTAAGAAACTCAAGCTTTTCCCTTCCACTCTGAAAGACTCGGCTATGCACTGGTTTATAGGATTGGCTTCTCAGTCGATAACCACCTAGGATGAAATGGAGTCTATCTTTCTAGAGAAATACCAAAGTTACTGTAGGGTCACCTATACGAAAGAGGAACTATTCAAGATAAGGAAAAATGAGGATGAAAGTTTAGAGGATTACCTAGATAGGTTTATCTTTTTATCAAAATGATGTGGTGGGGAAGCTATTAGTTTTGATATTTTGAAGACCCTATTCCTGAAAGGTCTCGATGATGAAGCTCGGAGGAGCTTGGACTTAATAGGAAAAGGAGACATGTCCCAACTAGGATTGGACAATATTATGGAATTGTGTTAGAATTTCTCTTGAACTCGAGGAGGAATCAAGAAGTCCACTCTCTTTAAAAGGTCCCAATGACATAATCAAACTTTGTGAAGAGCTAGCCAACTTCAAAACTGGCATTTGTTTAGCTAAACATCACCTTAGATGGCATACAAGCCAAAAAATGAAATCCTAAAACTTTGTCTATTTACTACCCTAGGTACCGAAACAAACATTTGCTAAGGGAATGTCTCTTGGAAAAATTTGACAAGATTGATGTTTGTCAAGTGTGTGACCAAAATCAGCCCACAGATCAGTGTTAGCTTCTGAATGCCATCAAGAATTCCAAGAAAATAACAACCCCAGTTGAGGAAGAAGTAAAATTTGTAAATAAAAGAACTGGAGTAAATTTTTCCTATCGCCAAAACTCAAACCCTACCTAGAGACCCCAACCCAATTGGAACAATAATCAATGGGAAATACCCTATCCACAAGCACCACCTCCAATACCCCCTAATTGGGGAACCTATCCTTGGGGACCACATGAATGGGAAAATCAATCTTAGGGTATCCCTGAATGGTCTAATTAGCCTCAACAATAGTGATACCCTCAAAACCCCATTCCTCAACGGAATCAACCTCAGCATCAATTTTACATTGGCCCCAGGAGGATTCCTACTCAACAACAAAATGTTCTAGCACCTCCCCAAAATACTCAACAAAATGAACAAGTTAACCAACCACCACTTCTGACACAACCAATTCCAAACCCAAAGAACAATCTCCCAAATACTCTAGTGTATTCTACCGAACAAGACAACATCACTAGACGTAATTCCATACATTGTGGTAACCTACAATTGAGGTCTAGGAAAACACTTTCACAACCAACTATTGAAGAAATCCTAGATGAACCTATCAAGAAGTCTGCTAAGAAAACCACAATAACATCCACATCTGTAGAAAAAGTCCCAGGCACTACTCAACACAAGCCAGACTCACAATCTTCAGTTGGAGCTTTTGACCTACCTCACTAAGAGGGGGGTTAGTCTCCAACTGAACTTCTGAAGGATCTCACAACTAAGGATAAAATAAAAGCACATTTTTTGTAGCATCTTGAAACAAATACTTTTGGGACCCTATGGACTACTTTTGTACTTCTAGGGGTTTTCACCTAAAAGGAGAGAGATAGGACAAAAAATGCTAATGATTCACTCAAATTAGGATGTATAAAATGTTGTTTAATGTAAATGAACTTAAATAAATGCAATGGAATCACTTGAATGACTAAAAATGAATCCAAACTAAGATTTATACATTGTTTGAAAACATAATGTTGTTTGTAAAAAAGGTTAAAATAATGAATAAAAATGCAACTTTTACCCAAACAAAAAGTTGTTTCTCAAAATATGTGCACCTTGAAGGCTATAGATGACTGAAGAACAATCTGAAAAGCTGATGAAATATGAACTTATGTTGACTAGGACTCAATGGCCACCTTGGGAAAATCAGTCCAAGGTCAAGACTTTTCTCCACATAACCTGTTTTCTAATAGCCGGGGATCTGAAACTGCTTTTAACTAAAATCTACATTTTAGGGTGGAATCATTCACCATGCATGGAAAATCAGTCCACTTTTTGATTTCTGCAATCTCAAAACTCAAATCTGTACCTCGATACCTGCACAACAAATTCTGACGAAAACCCGATTCTGGATCTCAAAAAATTCCTACAAAACAACTTTAAAAGAGTTGATCTAAGGGGCAGTTTTCCTTGGTCAAACCCATAGATTGGTAATTAAACCTTGGATGGAGAAAAATCTACATAAACCCTAGCCTTAGATGTGTTAAAGATTAGGAAAAGATGAAATGTAAGAAAGGCCCTATTCTATTGCTCTAGAACAAGACATGCAAGAGTGATTAAAGTGATGTAAGAATTCAACTGTAGAAACCTTACAACACATGAAACATATGAATAAAATGACATGTAAATTCTAAACAAACACAATGCAAACCTTAATCTGAAGATAGAGTGAAAATGGAAGATGGAATCAATAGGAAACCAAGTCCTTAGGCATGATTTGGTGGCTAGTTGTACCTCCTTACCCTACTTTTCTTCATGACTCACCATAGGCATCCATCATCAACCCTTTGCAATGTTGGATCTTGACAAAAATCGTGAGCTTCAAGAACTACAAAAACCATAGTTTGTTGTCCTAAAACTTCAATTTTTGCTAATGAAACTTGTTGTAGAAGACTTTTCTTTTGAATAAGATGATGAGAGATAGTAAAAGTTGTAAAAATATTGTGTAAAATGACACTAAATGTGTATTTATAAGCAACAACACCTTATTTTCCCATTAATTAGACCTAAGAGGTCGACATTCATTGGAAATAAAAGTTAAATTAATTATATTCTTGCTTAATTTAGAATTTTCCCTCAAAGGGGACTCATTCGCCACCCTTGGCGAATGGGTCCCACTAGAGGGGACTCATTTTCCCAAGGTGGCGAATGGGTCCCACTACTTCTATTTGAAGGTGAGTTGTTGGGGTATGATGTTATTAAATGTTGTTTGTTGGGTTTTATGTGATTTTTCATGGGAAATGAGCCTCTAGATAAAAATTAATAGGTCTAAGGGGCCTATAAATGTTGTTTTAAAGGGAAATGATGTGAAGGGACTCAAAAGTGGGTCCAATTATGTGTGAAATTGTCTCTTTTCTCAAGAAGGTCCAATTTTCTATGACACATTTAGCCCCCACTTTAGCGCCCATATGACTCTACGTGTATATGTAAGATAAAGGACTCTAAACAATGCACCTTACTACATAAAAGGATACATATTCAAAAGGACGAGATAAGGAAGCCCCCAGTGTAGTTATCTACACAACCACAACATTAGTAACTGCATCCTGGAACACACAGTCGTTAATTGCTCAAAAATACTTTTATGTAACTATTAGGAATCCAATTTGAGGGTAGATGTATGCCCTCCCTTGATTCCACTTGCTTTACGAAGGTGGAATCAAGGTAGCAATCTAGCCACATCGAATAAGAAACATCATATCATAGGGAATTTCCAAGTACCATGCCACATAATGATAGACAAATGATGATGTCAGGTGCGAAATCATGATTCTAACGCATCAAATGGCATCGAAAATGGATTACCCTAGTGCAGGTTATGTTGATTTGAATAATTTCTACATTAGAAGTTCTTGAAAAGATGGTAACCATATGTGAATGTGTAAAAGTAAAAAGAGATGAAAAGTGATTAAAAGAAGGAGAAGAAAGTAACTTGTCACTTACTATTCATTTTACCTTCGTGTAGCTTGAAAGTGATGAGTGAGAGAAGAATATGTCATGCAGACTGGATTACACACCTTCGTGGCTGGATAATCTTTGTGAGCAAGTGGCATGCAACGATTTGTATCATGAGGTGAGTTAGTTTTGTAAGTTTTTCCTTGGTATTTTATGATGATTTAATGATTTTTATGCATGGATAGGTTCATTTAGGGTTCTTGGAAAAAAGTTCGCAAAATGTCCCCTTTTTTCATAGTGTCCCGTTTCTTTGCAAAGTGTCCTATTTCTTTGAAAAGTGTCCTTGTTTCTTTGTGAAATGTCTGTAAGGGTTCTAAAGTGCCTAGGGCCATTAGGGAAGCACACTAGATCAACTTTAGCACACTTGCATGATGAAAATAATGAAAATTGAAAATATTAGATGAAATTTAAAGAATTTTGTGATGATTTTGATAGGTTCCCGCTCGATCGTAACAGTGGCTAGGGGGAAGTTAGTTGACATGTTTGAGAGAAAATGCACCAGTGCTATTAGCGGTAGAGGTAGAGAATTTACAGTCAGTGAGTATCTATTTGGCATAGCTTATGCCACCCATGAGATACCATGACACCATGCTAATGGCTCTGTACGAGCGTTGGGATGTAGATACATGTACCTTTCATCTTCCCATTGGGGAAATGGCCATCACACTCGAGGATGTACACTGTATTCTTCTAGTTCCTATACAGGGAGCATGAGTGTATTTTTTTGGGGGATCGGTCAATTTAGGAGAAGAAGATAGATATGTAATATTGTTTGGATGGACCTGTACATGATGAGAGAGTTAGAGCATAGATCGAGCTTCCCATGCTACTATACTCATGAGCTCCTATGGTTAGATAAACTATGATGCACACAGTGGCACTCATTCTCAATCCAGATGGACGAGTGACACACTAGGATGGGGGACTGGTACACCTAATACAAGGGATGTACGAGCAGAGGATAGTCTATGCCTAGGGCCACTGCCTTCTAGCATGATTATATTATGATCTTGGTCATTTTTTATTTCGAGAGATCAAGAGTATGGTCCATAGTACACTTCTATAGGTGTGGTGCCTTGAGCATATTATATGTACTAGGCCTATCAGATACCCTTGTACTATAATAGCAGGATACCCACAAGCGTTCAACTATCCTTTGCAACCACTATGGTTGTATGGTGATTTACACTTTTGGAGGGTGAGATTCCACCAGCTGGAGGAGGAAGAGATCCTATGGAGGCCCTATCTACTCACTCAATAGTGGTCGAACCCCACTGGACAATTACAGAGGATGCAGATGGATAGATATCTAGCGGGGAGGCATTACTATGTTGTACGACCATTCTATTATGGGTGAGTCATGTGACAGTTTGGAGAGGTACAAAAACCACCGAGGGTGTGCCCCTTCATTAGATGATCAATTTGGAGTGATTGGAGGCTAGGTGACACTATTCGGCTAATGATAGATCATGTACAGGAGAGTGACTCCAATGATTCAAATCACGACCAGCCACCAGTCTCTAACATTGATGATGTCAGTAGCACAAACGAGCACAAGGAGTGGTGGTCATATGCACGACCAGATCGTATGGTCCCCATGGATTTTCCTCTAGGTGATGCAAAGCTAGTAGTAGATGAGGGTGATGAGCTAGAGGAGAGAGCAGAGGAGGTATGGTACAGGCTAGCAGACATTTTTATAGATATTATCGATGAGGAGTACTAGTTCAAGGCTGATCTTGATTATGAGGACAAGATGGAGGACATGATGATGAGGAGGAGCATGAGGATTATGAGGATGATCCATCCCTAAGTGACGGTGATGAGGTAGCTATTGAGGATCGGTATGAGCATGGAGAGTCATCACATACTTACAAGACCAGATCACGGGTAGTAGCTACAACAGACATCAACACACATAGTCAAAGAGAGGATAACACATCCTCCATTCCCCCCAGAGATGAGGAGGTTGACATTCCTCATGCATCTGGAGACATAGGTGATGGAATTTGATTATATGCATGTCCTTTAGTGATTTATGCATTAGTTTCATATATATATATATATATATCATGATGATGTGTTACTGATTGTGTACATGATCTATCTTGTAGGAGTGATGAGAGACTGGCAAGAGTTCTATCATCAGACAGCCACAGAGATAGTGCTAGCATCCCTCGAGGAGGATGAGATAGATCCTGACTACGTGCCCCCACCAATCATGGAGGAGGAGCTAGAGCCACTCAGACCAATCACGAGGTTGCAAGAAACATATGAGAGTGTAAGGAGGTGACTCTGTTGGGTTGAGAGTGCACTATAGTTAACACAGACCTAAGTAGAGGTAGATAGATTGCAAGCAAAGCTGGCACATACATGAGTGAAGAGGGACCAAATGGTAGATAAGCGGCTTATAGCCGTTGGGTGAGTACAGGGTCTCGAGTATGCACTTAGACTCATAAATTCGTGATCACAGTCACACACGACCGTCCCATGATTTCCAGGGACTAGATCACAAGTGCCAAATCTTGAGGGCTCTAGCTCTCACAGACCATTTTGATATTGTATATGATTATGAGATGTATATAAATTTTTGATATATATATATATATATAGACATGCAACTTTGATATTATGATGATATATCCCTTTTATGTGAATGTTAAATGCTATGTGATTAATTAAATGACTTGTGGTAAATTAATTTAATTAATGGCTTCATGATAACATAATTGATGTGATCACATATTTTAATTTTAGCATAGATACAACTTTGGTAATGAGAAAAGGATATGTTAAATTAAATACACTAAGAAGGACTTAACTTAACATAATAGGAAAGAGGTGAATAGTATGAAATCTAAAGCAATTATAAAATGAGTATAATTACCTTAGTGTTCAGGACAAACACAAATTTAGTTGTCAAGAATGAAGCAATGTGAAAGTTAGAGTAGAATCAAACAACTTTAATCAACACTGCTATACCAATCATATTATTCAAAGGGGATTAGAGATAATACCGACGCAAATGCATGGCATTAATGGGCTCCCTAAGGGGTGTTCCATCAAGCTGCTTTAAGAGATAAGCACTAGACCCATAATTGGTATCAACTATATAAGGTCCCAACCAATTAGGGCTGAACTTATCTTTGTCTTTGTTGTCAGCACTAGCAGTTCTTTGATTTGCAATAAGAAAAAAATTGCCCTTAGAAAAAAATTGAGGAATAACATGAATGTTATGTTTGTGTTGTAATTATTTAATGTGAGCTTGGAGATGTTCGAGAGCATTAATATGTTGTTCATCAAGCATCTCAAGTTGATGTAATCGTTGTTCTTTATAGGTTTCAATGTCAAAAAGATCTCAAAGAGCAACTCGCAAAGTAGGAATTTCTAACTCCAAGGGCATAATTGCATCAGTACCATAAACAAGGCTAAAAGGCATATTTCCAGTGGATGATCAAACATTAGTTCTATAATCCCAAAGTGCATAAGAGAGTTGTGTATGCCAATATTTATGATTATTGCTAATAGTTTTCTTAAGGATTTGTTCAAGAAGTTTATTAGTATTTTTAGTTTGTCCATTGGATTGCAGATAATGCGGTGTGGAAAATTGATGTTGAATATTAAATGTTTCAAGAAATTTTTGAACTTCACTATTCTTAAATGGTGTTTCATTGTCTGAAACAATTGTGGAAGGAAGTCTAAAGCAAGAAATTATGTATTCCAATATGAAACAAAAAATTACTTCAGTAGTTGTTAAACTAAGGGGGATAGCTTCAACCCAGTTTCTGAAATAATCGGTTGTGGTTATGATAAACGTATGTCCAGCAGAAGAAGGGGGTGAAATTTTTCCAATAAGATCTAACGCCCATACTAGAAACAGCCAAATGGGAACATTGGCACGAAGCTCAACAATAGGAGCGTGAATCAAATTGTTATGATCTTGGCATTTGTGACATTGTTTAACCTAGGCGAAGCAATCATTCTCCATATGTCTCCAATAATAACCCATACGAATAAGTTTTTGCACTAACAAACGACCTCCAAAATGACCTCCATAGGCACCAACATGAGCATGTTCGAGCACTAAAGGGATTTCAAAATCTTTAAGACAACGTAATAGGAGACCATTGAAAGATCTTCTATACAATGCGTTGGCAAGGATCACATATTTAGTTGTGAGTTTACATAAGCACTTTCGACTATTTGTTGTGGTAGGTTTGGGAATGGTACCATCTCTTAAGTAGTTTTATATTGTATCATACAATTCACATGAAGTTTCTTGAGTTATCGCCAAAATGTCTTCTAATGGAGTATCAATCAAAGGTTTCATGATGGGGTGAATAAAAAATGTGAAATATGTAGAAGGATCATGTGGGGATATGAGAGAAGCTGCATTTGCCATTGCATCTGCATGTCGGTTGTCTTTGCATGGGATGCTATCAATGGTGAGCAAATAAATTTTTTCTAATAGTTTCATTATAAGATCCTTGTATTTTAATAATTTTTCATGTTTAGTTTGATATGTACCATGTATTTGTTTGATGACTAATTGTGAATCACCAAAGATCTTAATATGTTTAGTGTGAAGAGATAGAGTAGCTTACAAACCTACAATCAATGCATCATACTCAACTATATTATTTATGCATAGTAAATTTAAATGGTAGGATAAGGGAATAGGTTTTACATCAGGTGGAATTAGTACCACTCCAGCACCGGAACCTGTTCGGCACTTAGGTCCATCAAAAAATAATTCCCATGGTTTAATATCAGTGGTTAAGACATGATCATCAGGAAAGGATTGAGTAGTAGGTAAAGCAAAGGGAGAAGGAGCATCGGCTAATTGATCAGTTAAAGATTGACCTTTGATTGCTTTTTGTGAAACAAATTTAATGTCAAACTTAGTTAACAAAATCACCCACTTAGCTAAGTGTCATGAGAGATCGATTTTGTTGAAAATATATTTAAGAGGATCAAATTTTGTGACAACTTGTATTTTAACATTGTGTAAATAATGTCACAACTTACTAGTCGCAAATACAAGAGCCAGACATTATTTTTCGATTGATGAATATCATGTTTCATAATCAATTAATGTGTGGCTAATGTAATAAATAGGGTGTTCTTTACCATTATCATCATTTTGAGCCAACAATGTTGCAAGAGCATGGGTAGATGCAATGATGTACAAGATAAATAGTTGATGTGGCACAACAGGTTGTAAAACAGGTGGAGTGGCTAAATATTCCTTTAGAATCTGAAAATCTTGTGTACAATCCTCATCCCAATCAAAAGGGACACCCTTTTTAAGGAGATGTGTGAAAGGTAATGTTTGAAAGACTAAAGATGCAACAAAATGATGAATAGCTTGAATGCGACCTTGTAATGTGCATAACTGAGAAATATTCTTCGAAGGTGGCATGTTAAAAATTGCTTCAATTTTCTTTGTTTCCACATCAATGCCTCTATGAGATATGACAAACCCTAGGAGTTTACCACTATCTACACCAACGACACTTTTTTGGATTCAATCGCATGTTGTATTGTTTTATGCATTCAAATATTTTATGAAGGACATTCACATTGTCTTGTCGTGTTAATGATTTAGCGAGGATATCATCTACATAGTCTTCTAAGATTTTGTGAATATAATCATGATTTAATATTAATGTCATTGCACGTTGATAAGTTGCACCGTAATTCTTTAAACGGAAATCCATCACAACCCAACAAAATATTCCCCAAACAATTGTAAAGGAAGTTTTGTATTGATCTTGAGGATTAATAAGGATTTGATTATAACTAGAAAATATGTCCATGAATGACAAAAAAGCATGTCTAGTAGTGGAATCCGCAATCATGTCGATATTAGGAAGTGGAAAATCATCTCTTAAAGTGGCTTTATTCAGGTCTCAAAAATCTATGCATATCCTAATACGATTATCAGATTTTGTAACTGACAATGTTTGAGATCCAAGGGGAGTAATCAATAGGTTTAATAAATCTTGCATCAGGAAGTTTCTCTAGTTCCTCTTTAACACACAAGGCTACGTTAGGGTGCATTTTGTGGATCTTTTGACGAGCGGGTTTAGCATTTGCAGCAAGGACAATGTTATGCATCATAATTTTTTTCTCAATTCCTAGCATATTAGAATATTTCCAAGAAAATATTTCAAGAAAATCATGAAGTACAACAATTGTATCTTCTTGTTCTTCATCATCAAGACACTTCCAAATTTTAATAACTTTATCTTTATCATTAATTTCCATAAGTAAATCAATTGTATCTCCTAAAGGGAGTGTATTGGATTTAGGACTTTGAGATTCAAAAAAGTCTTCAGTGATATCACTTGCTTCTTGCTCGGTAACGTTCATAGCACGAGTAATGTGATGGATGGAAGTAGGCAAGGATGGGGTATCATAAACACGTAATATGTGTTTCAAAGCCTCATCACTATCAACATACTTCCATGAAGGTGGTAATGTTATATCAAGCAGATCAGGATGTTTGATTGTGAGTTTGTGTTGTGGGTAACTTGTTATAGCGTTAATATTTAAAGATGGTTGTTGAGTAGTTTTGGTTGTTTTAGAAAAATAATATCCCAACCCCGTTTACATCTCTTGTGTATTAGGTTCAATAGGGACACAAATACCTTGTTCATGTTTTCCACACCCTTTTCCAATATAGCCTAATTGTTTTACAAATTTATAACTTTTCCCATAAAGTATTTCCATTTCGTGAGGGGTAGGCAGGGATTGGTAATCTATCATCAAAATTTGTTGTGTATGTTGCATTTTCATCCATATTGTAAGAGATAGATGTCTGAGACGATTGTTCAGAATTTTGAGTGGACATAATGGTTGGTTGTTCATGTTTCTTATCTATCTTTTTCATAAGTATGTATTCGCCCATAAATGAGGGTGTGAATTCTAAGGATCCCCAATAATCACCAAATAATTTAGAGACCGATTATGTATCATTGTGTTCAATTTCAAGAGGGTCAATGTTAGAAGTTGGAATCAATGTTTTCAAGGGACTTGTAACCCCTTTTTCAAGGTGCAAACAACTTTCAAAAATTTCGAGTCTATTTGATTTGATATATATATGGGTGTTACAACCGCTATGATCACCGGTGAAGGTGGAATACTCACGATTCTCCTTGAATCCGCGGTTGCCTAAAAGGAGATTATATGAAGATCATAGGTGAAGCCACAATAGTGGTTTTGCAATTGAAGTGAGAAAGTACAAAAGTGATACCGCTGAAGGCAAATTGATTTTTAGGGTTTTATGCAGAACCTATTAAGTTTATTTGAACCCATTAGAGTTGAATGAACCCGGGGTTGAATAGACCACAGTTTAGTGAACATCTAGGGGTTAGCTCGAACCAAGGAGTTGTTGACCCTCTTATTCCTCATCCCCACGAGGACACAAAAAACCTTGAATTTTGCTACACTTTTGGGCTCAGTTAAAGGGGATGAAAATGGATGAATCTTCACAAACCGCTTTAGATATAAGGTAGTCCTTAGAATTATCTATCAATGAATATAATTTTAATATGTTGTTTTGGGTTTTATTATGTATTTGTTTTTTAGTTTTATTAAAAATAGGTTTTTCATAGAAAATGAAGGTCTTGTTCTTCACATGTGGAAAAATAGCAATTATCAAAAGAAATTGAAAATATGGAGTGCGCAGATATTGAATTCCTTGAGTCCAACAAAAGAAAAATTTGATATACTCAAAAGGTTATCAGGTTATACAATTCGCTATCATGCGAGGATTATGAAAAGGTGGTTTGACTTTGACTTTATTATGAATAAATATTCAATAAAGTGTCCTAGCCGAGTGAGCACTGAATCTCGGAGTTGAATCTAAATTCAAAAGAATTCGTTACAAATTCTTCCATGGAAAAAAAAAATTATTGTTACTCTGGGTCATGCGTGCTTTAGAAATATACATTTTGAAAATAGTTTTCATGGGAGATGGAAAAATTAGAAATTTGATTCGAAATTTTGAAAAATATTTTTAGAATCTACAGAGAAAATTTGATGAGACTCTAGTTAGCATCATCTTCAAATTCTTCATGGTTTAGCCACTATAGGTGTCCAAATATGAATATTTAGTTAAAAATAATAATTTCAGTGTCCAGCTTGGCCAAAAATTGTAAACCACTATTGTGGGATAACCCCACAAGGCATGACATGGATAGGAGTCTGCAAAGTAACCATTCCAACCGTAATCTAGGTAAAGTATTTATCCCAAGCGGTTGCTTTCTTGTATTATCAAATCCTCGAATAGAAATGGAATCAGATATTATTTGTGATCTATCAACTTTTAATCGATCAAGGAGACTCACACTACACAGATTAAGGGCATAACCATTATCTATGAGAGTGTGTTTTATACCTGTGTGATGGAATTGAGCAATGATCATAAAGGCATCATGTTTTTTTTGTAACTCCAAAGGAGGGAGCTCATGTTGATGAAAAGTAATACCGAGACTATGTTTTTGAACAAGAGCTTCTATGTCATTCGAAGTGGTTCTAGGAGGAATTGTGAGTTGTTTTAAAGTGGTTTGAAGAATGTTGTTGTAAGTTGGTGAAGTTTGAAGTAAATCCCAAAGATAAATTTTGCCAGGAGTACTCTTTAATTTTTCAACAAGATCATACTCCTTTGCAGGTGGGTTATAATGAGCACTAGGTGGATTAGGTAAAGGTAATGATGATGGAGAACTGGTTGTGGAAGTTGTGGGTTATTTCATGTGTTATATGTATGAGTAACAGTAGCATCACTAGATTGTTAAAATACATTAGTGTTAGGTGGGTATAAAGTGTGGTGTGGTCGATTAGAGGGATAAAGCGGATGTGAGGGTGGGTAAAGGATAAGTTTAGGTTGAATTACATTAACATCCTTGATTTTAGAGGTATCACAACAAACCATAGCAGATGAGTTGGATGAGATGAAGTCCTGAAGAGACTCATCTAACAAATGTAAATCATCACTACTAAAAGGTGTGAAGGGTAAATGGTCATCAATTGGTTTAGGATATTCAAGAAAAGCTTTAGAGGTATGAATGTTGGTTATATCAAGTTGGTTACCATAAGCCTTAGTGGATGACTTATGCGAGATGAAGTCTTGGAGGGCTTCATCTAAAAAATAAAAGTCATCACAATCAAAAGGTTTGAGGGGGATTTATCATTAAGGGTGTTAGTTTCTCATTACAAGCATTAGAGGATCAAGTAAGTGAGACGAAACTTTTAAGGGCTTCATCTAACTTATCAACATCATCACTACTAAGTGGCTTGGATGAGATATTATTTCGAATTCAAATCATGTGTTTAATTGGATGATTTGATGTGTTGTGTGATTGGTTTTGGATATTTGTTAGAGTTTCCTCAATGTAAGTTGATCTAAAAGGGCTATGAAATATTACTGAAAAATGGAACTTGTAAAAGTCTAAGACTATCCATAATTCCATGAAAAGAAATAAACTTTATGCTAAGGAAAATAGAAAGAACTGAATGTAAACATAAAGATGCACTGCAGCAAATTAAAATTTGGAAATAATAATGAAAAAATGTAAAGGGACTGATTCACCTTAGGTGGCGAATGAGTCCCAGGAGATGACTTTTTTTATTTTTTTGTGTTTTTTGTGAAATTTGAACTCTATACAATGCCAATTATACATAATGCAAATGAGAGATGTAGAATAATGGAATGAAATGAAATGATGTAAAATAAAGAATGCTTTCACAAATGCAATGTTTTTAAGAACTCTAAAACAATGCAAGAGCATGAAATAAAGAAAACCTAAGATGTAATTAGATGTAAATAAAAAAAAAATTACGCTCAAAAGTTAGGTTCACCAAAATGAATCATAGATTTTTGGGACCCTATGGACTACTCTTGCACTTCTAGTGTTTTTCACCTAAAAGGAGAGAGATAGGGCCAAAAATGCTAATGATTCACTCAAATTAGGATGTATGCAATGTTGTTTAATGTAAATGAACTTAACTAAATGCAATGGACTAAACTGAATGACTGAAAATGAATACAAAACTAAGATTTATGCCTCATTTGAAAAGACAGTGTTTGTAAAAAAGGTTAAAATAATGAATAAAAATGCAACTTTTAACCAAACAGAATGTTGTTTCTCAAAATATGTGCACCTGGAAGGCTGTAGATGACTGAAGAACAATTTGAAAAGCTGATGAAATCTGAACTTATACTGACTGGGGCTCATTCACGACCTTGGGTGAATCAGTCCTAGATCAGGACTTTTCTGCACATAACCTATTTTCTGACAGCTAGGGATCTGAAACTGCATTTGACTAAAATTTTCATCCTAGGGTGGACTCATTTGCCATGCATGGCGAATAGGTCCATTTTCTAATTTCTACAATATCAAAACTCAGATCTGTACCATGACACCTGTACAACAAATTCTAATGGAAACCCAATTTTGAATCTTGGAAAATTCCTACAAAACAACTAAAAAGAGTTGATCTAATGGAGGTTTTTCCTTCATCAAAACCCTAGATTGGTAATTAAACCTTGGATAGAGAAAAATTTGCATAAACCCTAGCCTTAGATGTGTTAAAGACTAGGAAAAGATGAAATGTAAGAAATTCCCTATTCTATTGCTCTAGAACAAGAAATGCAAGAGTGATTAAAGTGATGTAATAATTCAACCCTAGAATCCTTACAACACATGAAACATATGAATAAAATGACATGTAAATGCTAAAAAAACACAATGCAAACCTTAATTTGAAGATAGAGTGAAAATGGAAGATGGAATCAATAGGAAACCAAGTACTTAGTCATGATTTGGTGGCTATTTGGACCTCCTCACCCTAGATTTATTCATGATTCACCATAGGCATCCATCATCAACCCTTTACAACATTGGATCTTGACAAAAAAAAGTGAGCTTCAAGACCTGTAAAAAGCCCTAGTTTGTTGTCCTAAAACTTTAACTTTTGCTAATGAAACTTGTTGTAGAAGACTTTGCTTTTGAATAAGATGATGAAAGATAGTAAAAGTTGTAAAAATATTATATAAAATGACATGAAATGTGTATTTATAAGCAACAACACCTTATTTTCCCATTAATTAGACCTAAGAGGCTGACATTCACTAGAAATAAAAGTCAAATTGATGAAATTCCCTTTTAATTTTGAATTTTCCCTCAGAGGGGACTCATTCGCCACCATTGGCGAATGGGTCCCACCAGAGGGGACTCATTCACCCATGGTGGAAAATGGGTCCCACTACTATTTTTTGAAGGTGGGTTGTTAGGGTATGATGTTATTAAATGTTGTTTGTCAAGTTTTATGTGATTTCTCATGTGAAGCAGGCCTCTAGATGCAAAATTAATAGGTCTAAGGGACCTATAAATGTTGTTTTGAATGGAAATGATGTGAAGGGACTCAAAAGTGGGTCCAATTATCCGTGAAATTGTCTCTTTTCTCAAGAGGGTCCACTTTTCTATGACACAAGTTGGAAGCCAATTACTATGAAAGATGCTCCAGAAATGACCTCACCCACTGAAACTGCACTGATACAAGAAATCAAGCAATTGCATATTGAAGTCCCTTTGCTACAAGAAATTAAGGAGATTCTTGAGTTAAACTAGCTGATTAAATAGTTGTGTATCAA
>VDFB02268560.1:37369-51303 GCA_007258455.2 Sequoia sempervirens
TTCCACCAATATAAATTGTGTTTTACTTTGAATTTAATAAATGATTATTATTCATTTTCTATTTGAATTATGACTAAAGTCCTGATTGAGAGGTTGATTGAAAAACATCTATAGCTTTCAAACGGTAGCACATTTTTTGAATCTGAAACATGCATCACATTCTAATATTATGCTTGGAACTTGAATTTACATTATAACAAAGAGCAAAAACAAAGTTAACAGAATATATATATATATATATATATATATTTTATTGTTTATACATATGTTATAAAAGTATCTAAAGACATTGTTATATAAACAACAAAATAAAGCTAAACACATTGATCATCAACAAAAATTACAAATTTGATTTCAATGTAAGATCCTGTTTTACAAAATTACATACAATTATATATCCTAAAATGTCTATTTTATGCTTGAGATTTCAAAAGAATCTCCATACATCAAAGGTGGTACAATCTATACACTCTTACATAAGAGATGATTTACAAAACATAAAGTGTTCATCTGACATCTGATGCAATATCCACGAACAAGTTCCGCATCAACAGTCACGAACAAAGTAGTAACTGGAAACTGTTGCAAGCTTAGGATCAACTGCAAGAAAGATCAAATAAAGGAGTAGCATGATTTCCTCCCGACCACGTGGAACCCAAAGGTCCACTCCCTTCGTGCTAGGAGATACTGACAGGTCCACAAACAAAGTAGATAGAACATCACGTTTATGGGGTTTACAATTCACAATACGACATAACGTTTACAAATCAAAACGGATAAAATCACAGTATCAAGTTACATTAAATTGAAATCTCAACAAAAGGAAACACCATCATGATATAGACTAAGAGAGTGTCATCACATTGTCGGGATAGGTTACCCTGGTGAATCTTCCTAGACTACCGGCCCTCACCAAGAGTTACCTTGGTAGCCTCTACCAATTCTCGGCCCCTATGCAGACTAATGTGGTGTCGTTACATCTTTCAAGAGGAAAAGATGGTGACTTGCCATTCCAGGCCTTCTTAGCTTTTTCTCAACCTAAACGAGCGTTTAAGAAGTAGGCGAGGCATACCATTATCTAATTTAGTGTTTAGAACTACCCAACCCCTAATATATTAGTTAGGTTATCACTTAATTAACACACCTACGTTAGGTTACCCAGACAATCACTATAGGATTTCGGCCCCTAACGCAAGCCACTCCCTCTATAACATGACTCAACATAAAATAAATCTAGGGGTAGCTATCAAGCATAGAGATTAAACCCACAAACATTTACATCCCCCTACTAGAGATAAATCATAATCTCAAAAATGTCTTAAAAGACAACAACACAAAGTGAAAAGTTATACTCTCACAATAAAGATCACCATAATTGAACCATAAAATTTAAGGTGTTATAAACTTGTCATTATAATTTTCACTTTTCAACTCTTTAATAAATACTTCCCAACATTTACGAATCTACTCATATACAATCTCATAACAACATTAATACAATTTCTATGAATCAAAAATTCTTAATAACAACTATAGAGATTAAATAAATAGTCTAATAAATATAAAGATAAAACATTTATTAACATTATAAAATAAAGATAATGTTAATTCTTTGTTTACATAAAACTGTCCCCTTAAAAAGAAATTATATACAATCTACAAACTTAACATTTTATATATATATTCACCTTTTTATATACATTGACTTACTCTTAACTAATACTAGCGTTTGTAAAAGTCTAAAAACTATTAGTTATTTAATTAAGTAACTTCTGCCGAAATTTGCATGACAAGATAAGTCGACTTAAGACAAAGTGTTAACCCACAATTAAATTTCACATTCTAAAATATTGAATAAGAAGCCATGCATTAAGCGAAATTAAAGGTTGCAGTCAAAGACTTAATTTAAGCCAGAGACGGATACAAGAAGTGTAGTAGTCAAAGCTATAAACATATAGTTCCTGACGCATGACAGAAATGAGTATATATTAAAGTGGTATTAGGTATCACCATGCAAAGAACTTAATAACATTAGACAATTGTCATCTGATATTCGTTCTACAGGGAAGAGATATTACAACGAAAATACAGCCAGAGACATCTATGAAGGTTTATCTTTATATAGCTATATTCTATTTTGCCATCACCAACCAGACACTACCTAACGCACTGGTGCAGAGGAAAAAATTTAATTCTAAGGACACAGAAAAACTATAACCTTCAATTTATTAATATCACTGCCTACTACATTGACATTGCAAGATACGCCATGCAAAAAGAAAGCATAATACCACGATCTAAGATTCAGATTAAATTTTCTGATTCAAAATAAAACAACAAGACACTAAGGAGACTGCGCAGCAATCATACGGCTTAATACCAAAAAGCAAACTAAGAAAAATATCAACTACTGGTTTCCAGAGTCCGGCAAGAAGAATTGTTCTATTGTGCAAAACTTAACGCATACAATGGATGTCCTCACCGATATTTTCAGAGTTAAGTTTATACGAAATGAAGAAGCATCGCTATAATGAAAAGTAATTACTCTCACAGATTTATACAGCATTATATGTATGAGACAAAATTAAAACGTATGGAAAACATAATAGTTGACAGGAATATATAAATAAAGTTGCAGTCAATACAACAATTTCCAAGAATCGAAACTTATTCTTAAAGGATAAGTAGATTTGTTGAATAGAACCAAAAGTAAAAGAAATTACGTCAAAGAGAAAACTGTGCACAATCACACTGGTCAAACAATATTAATCCATATGGATGGTATTCAATAAAATTTCCAGCATAAGTAATGTGTATTCACTATATTCCATGATCACCATGAGATCTTCGTTTGATCTACAGATATCTAAATACTCAAATCGGAAGTTTTATTATTGTCTACTTTTGATGATATAGAAAAATTCTTTATTCATTCCCTAAATTTTCAAATTCCATCATTCATTATCAATTCACAATCAAATAAAAGACAACATCGAACCTGGTTTACTATAATTAATATATGTTTAAATTCATTTCTTCTTAAAAGTAAAAATACTTTTCTAACCTATTTCTTTGTGTTTTGTGCAGGTTCAGAAAAGAGAATTTCTACATTAAATTTTCCAGAATTTAAATACAAGAACTTGAAATCAGAAAGAACCTGTTAAAACTCGAAAACTGGCTGAAAAATGATTCTTTGAAAACTTTTGTCAACCCCAAAGTCAAATCACCCGATTTCAATGAAGAATATGCAATGATCTTAGCTTCAAAATTATGCTTCAAAACAAAATCCTTAAGAAAAACTCTTCTGAAACAATTGCTGTATTGAAATTTTGCTAAAAAGCTGCTGCCGTAAAATTCTTCCCGTGAATGTATGCACACTTCCCAAAATCCCTCTTTTTGATATCAATTCATGCAATTCCCTTTCAATCACAAAACTTAACTGGCAAATCAATTTGCATTGTAAATAACTCATTCAGTTCAACTAATTCTTCAAAATATCATAACAGACCTTTAACTGACAATCAGAGACTCTTATCTCATCGAAAATATCTTGTTTTTAAAAAAATATCTATTTTGAACACAATTCAATTTGCACAATTAAAACATCAATAATATTATTTTAATTAAAACATTGCAAAGAATTAACTTTCACTGATAAATTCAACAACATATTTAATTTAACTTAATAAATTAAATCACAAACATTGGCATAAACATTAATAAACATTTAATAAAATCGATATTAAATACGCAAACACAAAACAATATATATTTAAACACGACAAGACAAACTGGGCTACGCGGGGAAACACAGAGATACTCATTCGAAAATGAACGATGGTTTAAAAGGACCTGTCAATACCTCCGACAACATATTTATAATGAATTAGGGTACACTCAGACCTGACAAGCAGGTGGAGCTGTTACCCGATACCTGTGTCTGCAGGAAAACATTAAGGTTAAAACATGTATATATATAAACTCATGTTAGAAAACACACCGTGAATAAGAATTACAGCCTAGCAGGGTGCTCACGAATGAGTAATGCTACACTATCTTATCCACCGACACAAACGAGCAAGATCAATTATATACAATCATATCAACATAATAACATAAGCAATAATTATAATCAATAAGCCATATCATGAATGAAACTATCACAATATCATCAAACCAACATAACCAAATAGCGAGATGTTAATGTATCATCCACAAAATCAAAACAACATAGTATCACAATGAACTAAACATCTAACAAATAGAATCCAAACTAAATAATAATGTCTAAACTGGAGGGACACTACATCCTCTCCCCTAGGATAAGGCTTACTCCTGGAAGCCTACAAACAAAAAATAAATAAAACTCACATCTAGATACGTCCTCTGAAGTGATAGAAGACTCATTAGTGGGGTCCCACTTGACCCATATCTAGTCAACGTCTCGATCCCTCAAGATCAAGTCCTGACGCTGAAGGATGTGCATGGTTTCCAAAGAATGATGCCTATCCTCCTCCAGAAACTGCTCCAACTACACCCTGGTGCTCAATCTGACGATTATCGACTTCGGTAAACACCCTATGCGATCTACCTACGTCTCCTACTATTGGCTCAAAAGCCGCCGGTCTCTGACTAAACCCAGAAGTACCCTTTTGAGGGCATTGACAAGCAATGTGTCCTTGTTGGCCACAAGTGAAACATTCTATACTCCTCCTAAATCCTCTATCTCCTGGAGGTACACTAGACCATGGAAAATTACCTCCACCAACCATAGACTGAGAACTTTGTGCTGGTTGATTGAAATGATCATGTTGAACTTGTTGCCAACTCTGATCTCTCTCTCTCTGAATCCAACCACCACTACGTTGAGATCGAGAACTGTTACCCTGTTGAGGTTGAGTATTCCTATTCTTTTGTTGATTATGATGTTGTTGTTGTCCACCCTTAGCACCCTGTTGATTCCTAGAGGAACCACCTATCTGAAACTGACCACCACTCTGATCAAAACCTGAAATAGGAGCACTACCTATCTGTACTCTAGTGTGTCCACCCAATGCCATATTCAGGTTCTCCTCCACAATCTGTACCTTCTCCACAGCAACCTCCATAGTCTTCATCTCAAAGACTCTGACTCCACCGCTAATACGGGAGTTTAAGCCCTTGATGAAGTGTTGCGCCAACATTGACTCATCATCCACAATCCCAGCATATTGCTTGAGCTCATAAAACATGCACTCAAACTATTCCATAGACATAGCCATCTGACGAAGATCGTGAAACTCATCTGCACGTCGCTGCCTCCAATGCTCAGACAAGAAACGTGCTCTGAATCTCTCCAGGAACATATCCCATGAGACTGCACCAATCTCTAAACGGGGCTTCTGCTCCTCCAATCGCCACCAAGTAGAGGCAAAGCCTCTAAGATGCATTATGGCACAACGAGCACGAGTATTGCTGCCATAAGGATGCATTGCAAAGCATCATCCCAAATCAAGCAACCAAGTCTCTGCCTCTAAACCACCACCAGATCCATCAAATGTAGGAGGGCGTGCCCTCAACAAATCTCGCATGTGTCCTGCAATAATGGCATCCTACTGCATTGAATCATCAACTCTCCACGGAGATCTATCACATTCTCTATTCACTTCCTGTCCCACTTCCTGTCTAGGTCCAAGTCAAGCTAGGACCTCTTCCAATAAAGGGCATAACTGTGACCCCTCTACCATTGATTGTTCCAGAATCTGTGCCTCATTACTCTGATCCAACTGTAGACCCAAATGTTCTGCCTGATCACTCTGATGAGGGCTCGGAGGGGGAGTAACCTGGCGGTTCGGCCCACGGCCACCACCTCGGCCTCGACCACGACCTCTAACACGACGCCTAGGCATGATCCTACACACAAACCAAGACAAGTCTTGTTATTCAACAAACAAAGCAAATGGAAAACACAAAAACCAAGTCTAACATACTAAACAACCTAATGGGCTCATTAAACCAGAGCACCCAGTGTTAGAACTTGGCTCTGATACCAATCTATAACACCCCGACCTAGTTACGTTATAACAAAGATAACATAATATTTTTTTTTATTGTTTACACATATGTTATAAAGTTTCCAAGACGTTGTTACATAAACTTAATAATTAAACTCAACATATTGATCATCAACAAAGTACAAATTTGATTTCATGTAAGATCCAGCTTTATAAAATTACATACAATTATATATCCCAAATGTCCATTTTACATAAAACAGAGATTTCAAAGAATCTCCACAAAAAGGTGATATTAATCAAGCATTAACTCTTATACAAGAGGTAAGTTTTACAAACATATAGTGTTCATCTTATATTTAGTCTATATCCATGAACAATTTCATCATCAAATAACAACAGCAGTGACTGGAAACCGCTGCAAGCTTTGGATCATTTGCAAGAAAATACAAGGGAAGATAGAGTACGTTTCCTTCCCACCATGCGGAACCCAAAGCAGTCACCTCCAAGGCTAGGAGATACCGATAGGTCCACAAACAAAGCGTATGAATATCACATTTACTGGCTTCATATAATTCAATAATGCATATAACGCTTACAAATCAAAATAGATAAAATCATAGTATCAAGTTACACTAATTTGAAATCTCAACAAAAGGGAACAATTCATCATGATATAGACTAAGAGTGTCATCACATCAGTTTGATAGGTTACCCCGTAATCTTCCTAGACTATCGCCCTCTCTCCAAGAGCTACTCCTGGCAAAATTTCACCGATTCCCAAACTCTATGCACTAACCATGTGTCGCGTCTTTCAAGAGGACAAGATGGCTAATTTTCTGCCATTCCGTGCCTTCTTTTCTCAACCCAAAACGTGAAGGCAAGAAGTAGGTGAGGCATACCATTATCCGATGAAGTGTTTAGAACCACCCAACCTAATATATTAGTTAGGTTATCACTTAATTAATACACCTACTTAGGGTTACCCAGACAATCACTTCCCGGATTTTGGCCCCTATCTCAAGCCATCCTCTATAACATGACTCAACATAAAAATCAATCTAGGGTAGCTATCACATAAAAAATTGAAACCAGAATGTTTACATCCTTCACTAGAGGCAAATCACAATCTCTAGGTTGTCACTTTGAAAACCACAAAATAATACAAAGCTATATTCCCCACGTAAAACAATTGTAATACGAACAATATGATCAATACGTCAAACACTTAACAACTCTTTTTCTCTTTCTTAACTTTTAAAGAAAATAAAGTAACCATCATTATCATCATGAATACATTCGCAATCAATAGTTTCATTTAATCATTCTCAGTGAAATAACAATTTTCTAATAAACAAACTTTTGAGAATATCATAAATTAAAGTGTACTAAGTTTACAATATGAATCTTATTTAACTACTTTTGATGAAATGAAAATAATTATTTCAAAGTTGTGAATACACTATCAAATTGAGGTTTAACAAATTTCATTAAATACCGAATATACTTTATATAAACTATAAATGTTATTGTTTTACTAATACTTCCAAAATATAGCTTTTTCTAATACTATATTGTTATATTTCAAATGAATTTCAAGAATTGTATATACTATCATTATATAATAACAATACAATCTCTTTATATTTTATACTATCATTATATAATAATAATACAAACTCTTTATACTTTATACCACAATTACCTTGAAAATAAAATAAAATAAAAGAAACATTTCTCTTATAAAACAAAACTACACTTGACTGCACTTAACTTCACTTAACTGTACTTAACTACACTTGTGTATAATTAATATCTAATATTAGATAAATTATAAATCAAGATTTTCTAATTAAGGAAAACTGCCCGATTTATGCATGCATGGCAAGATGGACTAAAGACAAGCATAAGCTCCTAAACAAATATCACAATTATGCGTAACCACTGGAACTTCATGCATACAATGCATGAGATAACTGCAGGTAAAAATCCGTCTGATTTATGCATGTAAAGGTAAGTTACTATTTATTTAAGTATTAGTTTTCATAATAAGGAAAAACCATAACTTCCAAAGGTTAGCTATGACGAGTTACACCATGCATACCTAGTAATTATAACATTTAATGACTTCAAGTTCCTGCGCTAAAACAATTTTACATCCATGCCTATATGATTTTCATTATTAAGATTTACATTTAAACCAAGCTTTTGATTCAGTGTGCATGGAAGTTCAAACAATAATATAACTGGATAATACTCAAGAATCAGACACTCTTCTGATATAAAGCAGCGCTGAAGACTTAGGTGAAACAATTTATAAGGGAAGGAAAACCAGGATGAAGAAGTAAACTGGTACGTAGAAGAATTAAATCTGGACGTAGGAAAACTGGTATAAGAAAAATCTAAAACTAAACGAATGATAATGGATGGAGAACAATTTAAATTCGTACAGGGACATTTTCATGAACAAAACTCAGAGGGACGTTTTCATAGATAAATCCCACTCTAATCCCTTTCAGAGGCTGCGCGCATTCTTAAGTAAGGAGGTTTGAATATCCAATGGATTAGTAAACCATACATATTATTTCCTTTTATTCAAAATGAATTTAATACAATGGTAACATCGTTTTCACCAGGCAAGCTGCGCAGTAACTTCCTATGACAAATTTCAGTAGAGACTCCACAAAAGAATATCAATCTGCAGGTATCCTAAATCCGACATGAGGTTCTTTATGTTGTCCTTAAACTATGTGCGCGATTGGGCAAAAGAAACTCAGGCAAATGGTAACATAAATGAAGTGTATTTGTTTACGGTGCAGATTGTGAATGGGGTCAGTATATAATAGAATGAATATATATATATCTAAAATTAATTGTACAATATTTTCTTAGTTTTCACAAAGAACGAAATAAAAGAGATGATAACTATATCTTCAGAGTTTCAACCTTTAAAATATTACTTAGGCTCATTCAGTACGTTAAATTAGATATATGCATAAGTCAACAGATATACAGGGAAATTCAATCTCTGTTTTCAGATCTAAGAATTTACTCTAAACTCCATTTCAATGTTTTCTTAGCACTTAAATTTTAACAATATTCTCAATAATCTTTGACTGCTTATTCTAACTATTTCTCTGTTTTATATGCAGGTTTGATATACCATTAATCTTTCCAAACGTTCAAAGAAGAAATTTACTAAAACTTAAAAAGAAGAAAACCTGGTTAATCTGGAAATCGAGCTGAAACGCACTTTGAAACCTTTGCTGATCCCTCGATTAATTTTTGAGACTTCGACGGCGAGATTCAAATCAATCACCTTCAAATCATGCTTGAAAACAAAATCTAAAAAGAAAATTTCTTCTGAAACAATTGTCGTAACGAAATTTTGCTAAAAACTGCTGCCGTCCAAAATTCTTCCCGTGAATGTGCAAATTCCAAAATCCAAAAGATATAAATTCATGCAATCAAGATTTCCAATCATTCAATTTTAACTGATAGTTTCATTTGCATTGTAAATAACTCATTCAGTTCAACTCATTCTTAAAATATCAGAACAAACCTTTAACAGACAATCAGAGATTCGTAACTCGTCGAAAATATCTTGTTTTAAAAAATATCTATTTCACACAATTCAATTTGCACAATTAAAACAACAATAATATTATTTTAATTAAAATATTGCAAAGAATTAACTTTCACTGATAAATTCAACAACATATTTAATTTAACTTAATAAATTAAATCACAAACGTTGGCGTAAACATTAATAAACATTTAATAAAATCGATATTAAATACGCAAACACAAAACAATATATATTTAAACATGACAAGACAAACTGGGCTATACGGGGTAACACAGAGATACTCGTTCAAAAACGAACGATGGTTTAAAAGGACCTGTCAATACCTCCGACAACATATTAATAATGAATTAGGGTACACTCAGACCTGACAAGCAGGTGGAGCTGTTATCCGGTACCTGTGTCTGCAGGAAAACATCAAAGTTAAAACATGTATTTATAAACTCATGTTAGAAAACACGCCATGAATAAGAATTGCAGCGTAGCAGGGTACTCACGAATGAGTAATGCTACACTGTCTTATCCACCGACACAAATGAGCAAGATCAATCATATACAATCATAACAACATGATAACATAAGCAATAATCATAACTAATAAGCCATATCATGAATGAATCTATCACAGTATCATCGAACCAACATAACCAAATAACCAGGATGTCAATGTATCATCCGCAAAATCAAAACAACATAGTATCCATAATCAACTCTGAAATGAAACAACATAGTTTCAGAAAGAACTAAGCATCTAACAAGCAGAATCAAACCAAATAGTATGTCTAAACTGGAGGGGCACTACACATGTTGTGTTGCAGGAACATGCAATAGTCTTTGCATATGATTATAGTGACATGAAAGGAATTGATCATGCCTTATGCATGCAAAAAATTTACATCAATGATGGATATAGACCCATAAGGCAACCATATAAACACATGAATCCAACTCTTAGAGAGATTGTGAAAGCTGAACTGCAAAAGGTTTTGAATGCAGGATTCATATACCCTATATCAGATAGTGAATGGGTTTCACCATTGGTCATAGTTCCCAAGAAGGGTGGTAAATGGAGAGTCTGTGTTGACTACAGGGAACTAAATACTACCACAAGGAAGGATCGCTTTCCATTGCCATTCATTGACTAGGTTCTTGATTCTTTAGCAAGGAAGAAATATTTCTCCTTTCTTGATGGTTTCAATGGTTATAACCAAATTAAGATTGCACCTGAAGATCAAGATAAAACCACATTTACCTGTCCCTGGGGTACCTATGCATATTATGTTTTACCATTTGGTTTGTGCAATGCTCCAGCCACATTTCAGAGAGCAGTGCTTAGTATTTTGTATGATTTTGCACATGATAAGATGGAGATTTACATGGATGACTTTACCACATATGGTGAAACATTTGATGAGACTTTGTAAAATTTAGAAAGTCTTGAAAAGATGCACTGAAAATAATTATCATTAAGCAATGAAAAATGTTTTATGATGATGATAGAAGGAATTGTTTTGGGACATTTTATTTCTAGTGCAAGGGTACAAGTTGACCCTAAGAAGATTGGGATTATATCTACATTGCTTGTCCCTTAGAAACAAAAGGATGTGAGAAGTTTTCTTGGACATGCAGGTTATTACAGGAGATTCATTCAAGATTACAACAAAATAGCTGCCCCTTTGTTTACTTTGTTGACAAAGGATATTGAGTTTGAGTGGACTCTAGACTGTTAGCATTCCTTTGAGAAGCTAAAAGCAGCTTTGACTAATACACCAGTTTTAAGAGGTCCAAATTGGACATTGCCATTTCACATTCACACTGATGCATCAAAATTCGCTATTGGGGTATTCCTAGGACAAAAAGAGGGGAATAAGGAGAATTCCATATACTATATCAACAAAAACCTACAATGAGTAGAATTGAACTACACTGTGATAGAGAAAGAAATGCTTGATGTTGTCTATGCCATTAACAAGTTCAGACACTACATTACTGGCTATTAAGTATTCATACACACAAACCATACAACAATTAGATACTTGATGAATAAGCCAATAGTAGGTGGAAGACTTGTGAGGTGGTTGTTGTTACTGCAAGAATTTGACATAACCATTGTTGATAAACTAGGAAAAGCTAATGTGGTTGTTGATTTTCTATCTAGATTTCCCACAACATTTGAAGGAGTGGTTAATGATTCTTTTCCTAATGAGCATTTATTTGGTCTACGTATACATAATCCATGGTATGTTGATATAGCTAACTACTTGGTAATAGTGTAAATTCCAACTTACTTCTCTCCTAGGGAGAAAAGACAATTAGTCCACAAATACTTCCCTTATTCTTGGATTTCTAGATTTTTATTCTACATTGGCCCAGATAACATTATGAGAAGATGTATTAGGGAGGATGAAGTGTTTGATATATTGAAAGCCTACCATGATGAACCTTGTGGTGGACATTTTGCAGCCAAGAGGACAACTTTAAAAATATTAACAATAGGATATTACTGGCCAACCCTTCACAAAGACTTTGTTAAGTATACTAGAAGCTGTGATAGATGCCAAACAATGGAGAGACCTACAAGAGGTGATGAAATTCCTTTGCAAATTCAACTAGCACTAGCTCCTTTTGACAAATGGGGGCTAGATTTTGTTGGACCTATATCTCCCACTTCAAATAACAAAGAATTTATACTTGTATGTACCGACTACTTAACCAAATAGGTAGAAGTAAAAGCATTACAGTTTGCCAGAGATGGCAATGTTGCAAAATTTTTATATGAGGAAATCTTCACTAGGTATGGTGTTCCTAGGGAGATAGTGATTGATCAAGGACCACAATTCACATTAGATCTCATAGCCGAACTGGTGGAGTATCATATCAGGCACAAGAAATCTACCCCATATCATCCTTAGGATAGAAACAGGGAGATTGAGAACATATTGACAAAAATAGTGAAACTTCATAGAAGAGATTGGGTATCCATATTACCAGAAGCTGTTTGGGCATACAAAACTACATGGAAGACAACTATGAGGTTTACTCCTTATGAGTTGGTTTATAGAAAAACAACAGTGTTGCCTATAAAGTTTGAATACAAAACCCTACATACAATAGTTGATTTAGGGATGGACTTAACAAAATCTTAGAAAGAAGGGTTGTAGCATTTGAATTCCCTTGATGAAATTAGATTCCATGCATTACACCACACATAGGTTGTTCAAAAGCAACCGATTAAATTGTATGATCAGTATATTAAGACTAAATAATTTACAGTAGGAGACTGGACACTTATGTATGATTCAAGATACAAAGATTTTCTATGAAAATTACAGTCACGATGGCTAGGACCCTATGAAATACAAGTATTTCCTAATGGTGTAGTGCAACTACAGACTATCGATGAGGTCAAATTTTCACTCCTAGTTAATAGCCATAGACTCAAGCTATACAAGAAACCACTTGAACACGATGATTTCATTATATCTCTAATGGATGAGTATGGTGCACACAGTTCTACTGATATAGGATCTGGGACACGGGATGATGTTCCAACAAGAAGTGAATCACCCAACACGTCTGGTAATACAAA
Source organism: Sequoia sempervirens (assembly GCA_007258455.2). Taxonomy (NCBI): domain Eukaryota; kingdom Viridiplantae; phylum Streptophyta; class Pinopsida; order Cupressales; family Cupressaceae; genus Sequoia; species Sequoia sempervirens. Next base: position 50,538 of record VDFB02268560.1, read on the forward strand.
AGTCAAGTTACACAACTCCACCTTTGAGATTACCCAAGCCTAATTTCCCATGCTTTAAATCACATGCACACACAACACATGCACACACAACACAATATCCATAATGAATATGTTCTGACTCTAGAGGGACCTGCTCTTCAGTTTTATCAGGACCTGTTTCAGATGGGACTTGATAAGCACCTTTAAGTTAGGCCCTACGCTTGGAGTACCCATAGCAACACCTGTTGAATGCATGCTACAATCACTTGGAAGATTTAAATTGCTTTTCCCATGAAATCTATTAAAGCTCACATGCATCATTTACTTCCTAGTAAAGCACATGTCAACAGTACAACCGCCACTTTTCATCAACTCCTATGCAATCAATGCACATCACATCACTGGCATACCACGATATGTGCCCTTTCGGTTCACAACTGCACCGAGCATTACTTTCCATTATGCACATATGATAGGTAACCTCACATGATTAAAGCTGGCTTTCTTTTTGTATTCATTATTATTTATTGTTTAAATTATGTATGAAAATTCTATCACCATTAATTTTCATCATTATCCTATCACCCAAACCCAATTATGTATGAAGTGTGGTCATTTCAATTAAAGTTGGGGGGAGGGGTATAATTGTCATCAATTTTTTTTTATTTTTTGCCACTTAAGTTTGTCAGACTGCATTGAATGCCATGCTTTTAAGACTAGAAAAATTTCTCAGTGTTTCCAATAAATATGATTCCTGCCCTAAGATAACCTAAGGTATAGAAATTTG
>VDFB02268561.1:0-18158 GCA_007258455.2 Sequoia sempervirens
ACCTTGTTGAAGGAGTTGTCTTGTTAGCATCATAGCACTTGCATACACTTGATTGATGCCATTGTGATCCTTTCTGATACTAGAATTGGTCTTATTAGAATACACACATCGCAATAGAGTGCCATGAGAGTCCTTGTGGCAAAGAGTTGTTGCCATGATGTGATGGATTTGTGATGTGGGATTTTTGGACTTTAGGTGAGATGTAGGATTATGACAAATGATGGTAGATGTGGAAAGGTTGTTTGGACATTTGGATGAATGACTTTTTATTTTCCGAACTTGGGATGGTGGATGATGGATTTTGGAGGGATGGTGTTTGGAACCAACAATTTTAGATGCCTTGTTTGATGACCATTTTGAAGGAGGTGGAAATTTGTTGTATGTGGGAGTCCTCTTGTCTTGTGGCTCCACATTGTGATTGACTTTTGTATTTGACTTGGTGTCTTTGTTTGATCCATCTTTCTTTGGGATCCATTTCAATTTCATTTGTCCAATTGTCCTTTTGTTTGATTCAATGGCCTTTGACATTTGATTTTGATCTTTTGACTTGTAAGACTTTTGTTTTTGTTGGTCCCAAAGGGGAGGTTGATTCATGATAGAATGATGGTTTATGGTGTGGGTGGACGGGATGTTGGCAACAATCTTATGACAAGGATTTCTCATGGATTCCATTTGGCGTTTATGTCGACAGGTTTCCCCTAATGTCGAGGAGGTACCCTTACGACATTGTTTGATTTGTTGTTTAGAATACCCAAGACCTTGATGTCTGTAATTTGCTTGAAGTTGTATTGGTTCTAGAATGCCTTGCTCGTGTATACCTAGTCCTTTGCCTTGATATTGCATGCTTTGAAAGATTCTGTTTGCGATGGGGTATTTATTGTTTTGAAAGAAAGATGCTAACCCATCATGATGTCTATGGACATTGTCACTTGTAATATTTTCATCTGCAAGAAAGCCTGCTTTGACAAAGATAGATGACCCTAGTTGATAAATTGTCTTAGCTTCATTGTCATGTTGGACATATTCTTGACTGATATCTTTGGTTTGATCATGTGACATGTCAGGTTCAGATGATTCTGGTTGTGCTTCCAAGGCAATGTCGAATCCATCATTATGTTTAGTGTCATAGAATCCAATGATTTAGCTATAACTTGATCGCTTAATACAGCTTATGTGTCCCCTGATGGAAGATTCTTGTTTTGGAGGAATATCGTCTATGTGTCCCATGGAGGCAAGTGTCTCAGTTTGAAAAGGGTCAATAGTCAAGGCCTATATAGGGTCAGAAAGTGTTTGATCATGAATGGCGTAAAGGTCAAGGAGTGGATTCTTTTGGACTTCTTGGTCAATGGTAGGGTCTTGGTCGAAGATGGGGTTGTCATGGATTTGGACTTCTTGGTTAATGGTAGATGTACTTTGGATGTCATGATTGTCTTGAAGGAATCCTTGAATGGAGTTTAAGATAGGGTCATGGGATGGACTATCTTGTTCTCGACATGAGGGTGACATTATAAGGTCATGCTTTGGGCTTTCGTCTTGACATGTATTCTCAGGTTTACACAATAGGATTTGACTTTGAGTAATGATAGAACTTTCATGACTAGATGTGGCTTGTGAGGGGATGACTTGAAAAGGATTAATGAATGATGAACTAGGATAGGACGTGGGGACTTGGACTGGACTAGTATGTGAAGGATTAGGATATGGCATGGGTAGTTGCATTGGACTAGTATGTGAAGGACAAGGGTATGACGTGGAGACTTGGACTAGATATGACATGGAGTCTCAGACTGGATTAGGATGTGACGGCATAGGATGTGACATGGGGACTTTGACCGGATATGCCATGGAGTCTTGGGCTGGATTAGTGTAAGGTTGACCAAAATAGGATGTAGAGACTTGGACCGGATCGATATGGTATGATGTAGGGACTTGACATGAGTTGGTGGATGGTTGATAGGGCATGTAGACGTTGACAGGATTGATAGGTGAAATTTGTTGATGTGGTGATTGGACTTGATGATGTGCTTGTTGGATTTGACAAGTGGCCATGAGGTATTGGATTTGAGCTATGAGTTGTTGCATTTGAAGTGACTTATTTGCTTGAAGTTTTTGTATTATGTCATGGACTCTTTGAATGAGTTGTTGGGGTAAAGGTGCTTGACTTTTTTTAGCCACGTGAAGCATGTGAACAAGCTCTTGTGCTACATCTTCCAATGTTTTCATGGTGTAAAATGATGTTGATTAGATTAAAGAAATGACAATGATTAGGATATGATGTGGAATGACAAGATTGAATGATTTGGATGATGTGGCAAGTATTTATTGGAAGTTTGACTTGAGCACTATCAAACACAATATTTCACATGTAAATGCATGAACACACACACCAAACACAATGATAAATTTGTCTTTGAAGATTAAATGTTATGATTAAGTAAACACTTGAATACACAACAACAAGCCCTATGACTAGTCAAGTGGGGTATGGCCAATTAGGTCTCAAGCTAGTCTGCACAAGGTTGACTAAGGATGATTTGAAAGAAAAATCCTACCACACAGCTGGGAGAAAGGGGTACCCCATCCTTCACCTTCACTTCCCAAAGGTATAAAGTTCTTTGGGGCTTAGCCAAGAGTGACAAGATTTTAACTTCCAAACAAGCGTGTCTTTCGATTCACACTTTAATTGAGGTCATCCCCAGGGGTGATGAAATCCCCTAGCAGGCCTCCTAGGAAGGGTATGACAAAAGCAAACCAAGTGAGGTGTTTGTGATCACACAAATGCTTGATTCACACTCACAGTGATTAATTTCCTTTTTAGAAAATTGAAATGTGTGTAAAGCAATTCAAGCACTTATTCTTTTTAACCCCAAATCAAGATGTGTGATTGAAGACAATAGTTAATTTTAGCCTCAATTTTTGATATGTGATTGAAAACAAGATTAGTTTTAAGAGCCCAAATCCAAATGTGTGACAAACAATGATTAAGAGGTGAAAGATTAAACGAGTGCACCTGGAAGTTTTCACTTTCCAATCTTCTATCTATGACTGATATTGCTGCTACTATAGCTCCTTATGATCACCTACAAGATAAAAAAAAAACAATATTATAATGCAGCCAAAGAAAAAAAACAAGCTCATCAGAAAATTGCAATTTCAGATACTTTTGACATAGCCGAATTAGATTTTATTATTTGTTGATTTTATTGATCTGAAAATTAAAAACTCAAAGAAGAGATCCCTACTAATTTTTTGAGGGCTTTCCATAAATGTAAAGAAATTGAAAAGATTCCCTGTTTTGCACCCAGAAACGTGGATTTGTGAAAACTATATAAAAAATGAAAATTAGATTTTTTTGCATTAGATTTGACCTCCAAATTAAATCTATAAAACATAGAATCCCATTAGAATTTAAAGAACTTTCCAAAAATGTAAAAATTTTAGAAAAATTCATCGATTTGGGTACAAAAAATCAATTTTATGAAAATAATTAAAACTGAACTAACTTCCACAAAATTTATGATAAACCCTCAATTTGTTTACTGTAGCCTCTTGAGATGATGTAAAAGATTTTGTAAAAATCTTGTTGAAAAATTCGTAGTTGTGTAGAAGATATGAAGAAATTTGTAAAACCTGCGATTTTGTCCAAAAACTAACAGATCTGCAACAAAAGGTCAATAAAACCTACAAAAGGAAAGCTAGATCTAAGGATTCACATCAGGTTCACCAAATGTATCAATGGGTAAATTTCTGGATTAGTTTATCAAATGAATTAGATCATAAACCCAAAGAAATTAATGAAGTGCAAAGGAAAATAAATGAAAACACAGAAAATAGAGCAATCTCACCCAATGTCTTCAATCTCCATGGTTGATCTCCATTACACCTTCTAACTTGTTGATTTGTGTTGCCCTCAGATTGAGTGTGTGAGAAATCTTGACTATGCCATTTTCCTAAACAAGCTTTGAAGGATTTGAATCTTAAATGCCTATGCCTATGACAAATGATAAATGAAAATAATAACGACTATGAATGCTAAATGACTATAATGCCTATATTAATGATGAAGTGGTGGATCCAATCCTAAATTATGAGTAAAATTGACATTTTATAGAAAACACAATTTTAAAAGGATGGACAAGATCGACTCTTGACAGAAACCTAAAATCAAAGGACAAGATTAAATCTGACTATCCCTAATTAGGGTTAGGGAAAAATCCTTAAGTGAGCAGTCAAGATGTTATAGAAGAAAATCAGATCGACGGTGGAGAAAAGATGAGATAATTAATTTTGAAAATAAAGAGTTTCAAAATTAAGAAGATAAGAGATAGCCTACTTTGTGAGATCTAAAAATCAGATAAAAGATGGACTGAGAAGCAAATTTGATAAAATCAAGAATCTGCTTGCTTTATTTGATTTTTTGGAAGAAAGCTACCAATCAACTCAAGATATGAATTTTGTGAGATAAATAAATAATCTTTTTTAGATTATTTACCAAAATGGAATGTCAGTTAAGATTGTGATGACATTTTAACTAATTTCATTTATTTAAAATGAGAGGAATATTATTTTTGATAATTATTTAATTTAGCAGATAAGATTAATTAATTAAATAAATTAATCAATTCATTTAATTGTGATAGTTAGAGACATATTAAATAAATAAATAAAATTCATTTATTTAATAATCAGGAAGAAATAAATGATGAAGGGTAATTAAATAAATTTAGAATTTTATTTAATTAGAGGAAGACTTAGATAATTAATGACATATTTAATAAATAAATATAATTTATTTATTTAATAATCATGAAGAATAAAATGACATGAATTAATTGAATAATTATGAATTATTTAATCAATAGTTGAATGTGGACCAAAGACATAATTAAATGTCATAATTATGCTAGAACGAAAGTGGTAAAAATGGAGCTTACAGGCCTAGGTCATTTTTAGGTGTCTACATGAGGCACGCAAAACAAGAAAAAAGCAAAACAAGCTGTCGGAAGTGAGAAGAGGGGGTCCCTACCTACGACAAGGCATGTGTGCAAAACATGCACAACAGTAATGTATTTTGTGTACCTTGCATCTATTAAAATCCTAGCCTCTTTAACAAACATATCCATTTTTTATTCAATTTCAAACATTGTGTCGATATTTGAATTGAGCAAGTAGTAGTTAGTGATAGATAATTGAAACATGGCCTTATCAAACATTTCTCCCAATTCTTTCTTCTAGGTGTCAAACGGGTATAGATCACCTTTTAGATTCAATATTTGAGGCATACCCTGTTCTTCCATTTCCTTGAATACTTTCAACTTACTCTATATCTGCACACCCAACTTTCCATGGAAGGTGGTTATCTCTTTTAATGAGTCAATATTCTACAAGATTTCAAAAATATTTGTGGATGACTCAGAGTCTTCATTCATTTTTTGCATCATTTCATTCAAAGCACTTACCCTAGCAATCCAATTATTCCACTCATTCCTGAAGGTTTCTTGTACTTGCAGATACTTTGTGTTTTCCATTTGAATACTCTTATATGTGGCCCAAACATGATTAGCTTTGTGAACCAACCTAGTCACCCTATACTTGAACAAATCCTCAAAAATTTCATTGGCCACTTTAACTTTTTCTAGTGTGGCTTTCTTGAATTTTTACTTTCCAGCATCCAATTGTCCTTTCAAATCATCAATCCTTAAGGAAAAAAGTATCCCTATCTTATGTAGACATATCAAATGAAGAAGAAAAGGAAGAAGGTGGTTGGGCCTTTCCCTTTTAAAGTGCTTGAACAGTGGCCCTAATCTGACTCAACTCATTCAAAGCCTTATTACGTTCTTTAACCAAGGATTCATACTTTTTCTAGGAAATATGTGCAGTATCTACACTAAGCATAGTAGCATGTGTAGTTAACTTAGCCGATTGGATATGATTTATGTCAACTACTCTTTTAACCACCAATGAACCAATGACTTCTTCAATAGGCCTAGCAACCTCATGTTTACTATTGTTAGGAGCCATAGACCATATCCTAAGAGTATGAAAAATTGGACTATATCCAGAACCAAATACTTTATTGTCAAATTGATCCTCAAATATCAAAGCTTGATGATCTCTCCCAAATACATCATATGCTATGGCCACAATGATAGTACATACTGGAAATAAAATAATTCCACTATCTTTGACAATCCTTCTATCTTTAGTAGAAGTAATAGCTACAACTTCAGCCCTAATTTTCTCTTCCTCTACTTTCTCAGATTCCTCCTAGTGAGAAGGTTCAACACTTGCTTGGGATAATTCAAGTCTTTCTTTTAATTCTATACTCCTCTGCTAAATCATAAACTCCTAGAACTCTTTGGTTTTCAAAAAATTATCATTAGCAAAAAACTCATCACATTCCCTAATTTTGGGATCATCATCATCTTCCTTGTTATACTACCACTTGACAATCCTGTCAGGAGGAACATCTAAACTATGAGTTTCTGTAATATGAAGGAGGGGAAATTTATTCTCTACTTCCTCATTTCTTGGCACATGATCTACCATTTGTTCTTCCTGAACATCTACAAGCTATTCTAGGAAATCCATAGCTGCTTGTTGTTGTTATGGTAGCCTCCTGCACCTTTACTTTGAACTCACTAAATTGATAATCCCTTATCATAGTAAAATCCTTCTCCAAGGTATTTGCAATAAAATTATATGGATTGATGTAGAAGGGATTTCATGTCATAATCTTCTCCTCAAGATTCATCATAGCTATACATTCCCTTTTCCTAGCCATGATGACCTCATTAGTTGTCAGATTCCTTAGCACATCATCCCTATATAGAAATTCATGGTGTATCATGCCTAAGTTCTTTTTTCTTCTTCTTTCTCTCACAAACCTTTCTGGATCAAATACTCTAATATCACTAATAGGCATTCTAAGATTGTTCACCATGATGCTAAGCTTTTCATAACCCTTAGGGGTAATAATTCTAAAATAAGAAAAAGTACATTAGGTAGCCAATGTAGTGCCCTTTTTTTCCTTTCCAAACATTTCATAATTCATGACATCAGTTTGCCACATGAGCTCCCTGAAAGCCAACTTGTTTGAGACATACAAAGGTAGACAATGCGGTGCCACCTTAGCTCCATAAGCTCTGATCAAGTTATATTCTAAGTGTAGAAACCAATCATCCCAATGATGTGGTTTTTGGGAGCCTGGCACATACTTTTGGAACATAAGGCTCATTATTTATGGAGAGAGCTTGAATCTAGGTGCTACACCCAATAATTGTAAGATACCATGTCTTACAACATTGGCAAACAAGATGCAATTTGAATGAGAGAAATCTCGATCTTAAATGTATTTCCACATTTGCACAGGGTTAGCCTCACCTTCACTATCCCTTATTTTCAGAGTCCTTTTCCTCTTCCACTCATAGTCACCTTAACATAAGAGAATATGCATCAATAAAGAGTAATGAGGGAAAGAAAAAGGGAGTACTTCCTTCATCAAATTGAGAAAGTCCTCATGCATTCTTTCAACAACAAAGTTGTTTATCATCCACCGTCAACAATAAGTCAGGGGCTATCCTCATCTCAAAATCCTGAGCCAGTACTTGATTTAAATAGTAGTAAGTTTTTTTGAAATAATATGCAAATTCTTCACACTCAAAAAGGCTCAATATCCTTATCAGTAAATCTTTCCTTGATCCTTCTATGTCTTTTAATCAATTATTCTTTATATGCAAATTTTCTCCTTTGATACTCATACAATTTAGCACATTTGAACTTTGAAGAATAATTAGGATTCAACCCAAAACCATCTATCATCTTATCCTTTGTTACTTCCAAAATTATATCTCCATTCTCACTTCTAATTGTCCTATCAGTAGGGCTATAATGCCTGGCCAACTCCGTCATCAAGTCAACTTCCAGAAACACACTTGGAACTACTAGTTTTCTAAGGTTCAACATCCATAAATGACATGTAGGCCTCCCAACATTTTGTTTATTGAGAGCATATCGAAACAATTTCCATCCACTCTAAGGTTGTGGTTTTTCACCAATGTTGCCAGCATTATCAATTAGCCTAGTAGTCACAACAACTTGTCCTGTTGGTCTATTACAAATATGTGACCCTCCTTCTTTGACACCTCCAGAGGTCTCTTGCATGAATTTCTCTATTTCTTTCTTTGCACTCCTAGACCTGGTAGATGCTATAGGAGTGCTTGGTGAAGATTCAGACACATTCACTAGTCTAGGGTTAACCTTAGCTAAAACATTCTGAGTTCTACGTATTTTGAACCTATTTTGTGTTGGTTTCCTTTCTATTCTAATACTAGACTTGCTAGGATCTAGGTCATTGATGCTGGTAATGTGATTGGAAATAGGGTTTACAATTTCTTATAACCAAATAAAACCCTCCACAATTTTGATAGGACAAAAAACTACCACTAAATAGAAAACTTTTCTTCACAACTTATACAATACTCAATTATCAATCTAAAACTATCAAGAATAAATGAATTTATAATTCCCCAACTTTTTTATTAACTTTCTAGGGTATGTCAATATACTACTTTAGCTAGAAGGAGATATTGGTTTAGCTTACCTAGGTAGAAGCAGTCTCACTCAGTTTCTTGATAACTCCTAGGGCTTGTGTTGCAACTTTTTAGCTTGTAGTACTCCTTCCACTGGCCAATGAATTCTTATGCACGATCAACCTAGTATCTACTTTTTGTTAGGTCTGAGAGAGAAGTGTGTCACCATTAATGTTTGGTAGCAAGCTCACATGAGAAAACTAACAATTAGTTGTTCAAGTTTAAACCTTGATCATTGATTCTTCATCTTTAGAACTATTATCAATGGTTTTCAATCATTCTCACCACCTTTACTTATGCCTTATACAAATTCCTCAAGATTTCACCATATTGCACCTTTCATGTAATGGTTGTCACCCATCCTTGATTTACTTCACCATTGTCTAGCTTTATCAGCGATAAGAGATGAAAGCATCACATGTTGACACATACACCTGCATAAGTAGTCAATGGGACAAAAAGATATCGCAGATACAATGTATTCATGTTAGTGAGAGAAAAATTCTCAAAAGGAACTTCATCGCTCATCACTAATCAAGAACTTAGAATTCAAGAAAAATCCACGAGAAGTGATGAAATTAATGACTCATGTCCCAACCTATCACTAATTTAAATTAACTGAATGATAGAACATTTACAATAAGCAATGGAAAGTATGATCAAATAGTTGGAGGGAATCATTCATCTCTATGATAATCTCAAGGGGCCATAAGCTATTTGTGATAAGTGATCCCTTCAAAATACTAACAATCTCGCTCATCACTATTTACAACTTGAGACTCAAAGAACCATTCACGATGAGCAATATCAAAGATATTACCATCTCACTCATCATTTATTTAAAACATACATTTCAAAAGAGATCAACAATGAGTGGGAGATTCAAAAGGCCTATTGAACTTAAGTGAAAACCTTTGTGCATGTGCTCATAAGTTTTTCTTACTGGAGGTGACTTCCTAGGATATATTAAAGAAGGACTCAAAGACCGTAAGACCAAAAAATTTAGAAAAGGACCTAGGGAACTGGTTAATCAATAAAAGTAAACACAAAAGTATTAATATTGGTTGGAAATGGGCGATAGGGAGTCAACAAAAAAATAGAACATTTGAATGCTAAAAATGAATCCTAAACCCTCGCTAAGTGCATCAAAGGTTTGAGGTGGGACATAAAAACTAATGTTCCATTAGTGGCTCCGACTAGGGATGTATACCTCTTGTAGGCATGGAAAGATGCCAAGAATCTTAGGTTGAATCAAACCAAGATGAGGATTAAAACCGGAAGAACAAAACCAAGGAACTACTTGGACAAAGTAGAAAAAAAACAAAAAAACACACCTATAAATATACATAGCCTAATGTACATAAAAAACAACATACTTAGGAGAAGTATGGCCTCAAGAATTGCCCATGTACTAGAAATTCAAGAAGTTCACCTGTTAGGTTATGAAGGAAATATGAATCTTCTCCATGAGTGATGACTACCAAGGGCATGTCCATAATGCTTCAAATTTCGCATGCTTTCCCTTATGGTAGAGTGATCCCATAATAGTGGTTTACAATTTTTGGCCAAATTGGACCTGAATTATTATTTTAACTAAATCTTCACATTCGGGCACCTATAGCGGCTAAACTGTGAGGAATTTGAAGATGGTGCAAACTAGAGTCTCATCAAATTTTTGTCAGTAGATTCTAAAACATATTTTTCAAAATTTTGGAATTAAATTTCACTTCTTTTTCCATCTCCCATGAAATTTTTTTTTAGAAAACAAATTTTTAAAAAGTGGCATTGTAATGCATAACTTTTTTCCATGAAGGATAAAATTCTAGTTCTTTCAAATTTAGATTTGTAACTCTGATATCTAGTGCTTCCACTTGGTTAGATAGTTTTTTATTGAATATTTTTTCCTTAATCAAGTTTCAAAGTCAAACGAATTACAATTCAGACACAGCACGACTGTATAACGCGTAATTTTTTTGTATGTCCAAAATTTAATTTAATTTTTTTGGATCAAGTACTTCAATATCTGGTGCACTCATATTTTTCAATTTTTTTTGATAATCTTCTATTTTTCCACATGTGAAGAACAAAGAAATTCATTTTCGATGAAAACCTATGTTTAATAAAACTTAAAAAACAAATACATAACAAAACCAAAACATATTAAAATTATATTCATTGGATAGCTTGTAAGGAATACCATAATCATTTGAAATAAATTTTAAATGAATTCATTTGATCCCCCAAAAGCTAAATCAAAAGTGATTTTTTATCAGCATTTTGATAGGTGTAAAGGAGATGCATTTATAGGTATGGTTTAAAACTAGCGAGGTTCTATCCAAGGGGGTTTGATCTAAGGTGATTTGATCAAGCCCTCTTCAATTGGAATCCTTAAAATGGAACTTTTTAAAGGCTTAAATCATTATATTTTCTAAAAATATGTGATTTCAGCTAAAATTAGTTCCTCTCAGGAATTGTAAACCACTATTATGACAACACCGCCTAAGCTCTTGCATTCCAGGCTAACACCATATTGTTTACTTTAAAATATTTGGGAGAAGTTTTCTTGACATATAAATGCTTAACCTGTAGTTGTATTGTCCAATTTTTAACTTGAGCCTCTCTCCTAGATTCATCCAACTTCATCAGCTTGTTTATTCTATGTTGCATATCATCACAGATTTCCTCATCATATTCTTGCACAAACTTGCACATTTTTAGTAAGTTATTCTGTGGAAATCTAGCCTATAGACCGTATACTAAACCAAAAGGTGAATAACCAATAGCCTTCTTCATTGTCACTCTATTTTCCCAGAATTCTAGTTTCAATTTTGAGTCCCAAGCCTTTTTATTTTTCTCCATAACTCTCTTAATTATTTTCATCAAGTTCTTATTACTATACTCAACTTAACCATTTCCTTGTGGATGGTAAGGTGAAGAATAAGAGACTTTAATTCCATGTCTTTCACAAAATTCCCTAAATTCATCTGATCTAAAGCACATAGTGTTATCTTAGACAATCATCTAAGTGACTCCAAATATGATAAGAGCATTATTTAACAAAAAGTCAACTACTACCTTGCGTGTTGCCTTCTTTGTGGGTATTGCTTTTACCCATTTTGTAAAGTAGTTAGTGCCAACAAGAATTCATGAGTGACCTCCACTATATTTTTCTGGTATCTCCCCAATGAAATCAATTCCCCATTATTGGAAAGGAGCTTCAACTATCATAGGCCTCAGTGGTAAATTTCTAGAAAAATTCAATTTTCATGAGAATCTCTTATAGGAATCACAAGTTCTAACAAACTTTTGAGCATCTTTAAAAATAGTGGGCCACCATAATCTAGCCCTCAAATTCTTGTGTGTAGTAGTCTTTGCCATATAATGACCACCACACACCCCATTGTGCATTTTTTGTAGAAGTTCCAATGCTTGTTTTCCATCTACACATTTCCGAACTACTCCATCCAAGCTTTTCCACCACAATTCATTATCAATAATCACACATTTGATAGCATGCAATTTCAATGTTCTTTTGTCATTGTTAGCCATACCAGTAGGACATTGCAAAGTTTGTAAATACTAGATGATTCTTCTATACCATCCGCATGTTTGCATATCACAGAGAGGCACAATATCAATTAATTTAGTCCTATTAACTTGGTTAGCTTCCAAATTTTCCTCTACCATCAACTTGGCTAGGCCCTATCCTTTTATTGATTTATTAATCTAAACATCAACTTTAAATTCTTGGATAAAGTTGATCCATCTACACCTCCTGACCGTTGTCTCCTATTGAGTAAAAATGTCTTTCAAACCTGCACTGGGTACAAAAGCTATAACTATAGCCCCTTTCAAGTAAGTCTTGAAATTATTCACAACCTTTACCAAAGAATATGCTTGTTTCTTAGTAATGTCATACTTCAATTCTGTAGCTTGTAAAGATTTTCTAAAAAATACAATTGGTTGTTCAAAACTTTGCTCATTTTTTTGTAGTAAGACAACAAAAATAGAATGAAGAGAAGCAAAAGAGAAAATGTGCATTGGTTTAGAAAAATTAGGAGACTTTAAAAATGGAGCCTCCTTAATAGCCTATTTTATTTTCTTAAAATATTGACTAGGATCCTCACCCCAAAGTACTTTTTCACCCATCTTTAGCATTTTGGAAATAGGTCTTGTAATTTCTACAAAGTTGGTTACAAACTTTCTCAAAAAAATTATCTGTCCAAAGAATGACTGGATACCCTTGACATTTTTTGGCTGAGGAATCTTGTCAATGGCTTCCACTCTTTCAGGGTCTATCCTTACTCCTTCCTTGGACACAATATGTCCTAGCAATTTTCCCTTAGTGACCCCAAAGGCACACTTCTTTGGATTCAAAGATATTCCATATTCTAGTGATCTGATAAAAAATTTCTCTAAATGAATGCAATGATCTTCTTCTCTCTTAGAATAAGTGGTCATTTCATCTTGATATGCAACCATAAACACATCAATAAAATATGAGAAACCTACATCCATAGCTCTATGAAAAGTGGCACCTGCATTTGTTAAGCCAAAAGGCATTCTTGCATATACATAAGTACCCCAAGGAGTAGTAATCTAGTCTTGTACTACTCAGATTCCTTTACTTTTAATTAATTGTATCCTAAAAACCCATCCATCATTAACATTAGCTCATAGCTAGTTACCTTTTGCAACATAGCTTTCATGTTTGGTAATGTATAATTGTCCTTCAATGAGGATACATTCAAGTTTCTGAAATCAACACACAATCTTATGTCACCATTCTTTTTCCTTACTGGTACCAGATTAGATAACCATGAAGAGTGTCTAATGGGTTTAATAATACCAACATCCCTTAATTTTATCAACTCCTCCTACATATTGGGAACTAAAGTAGGGTGAATTGGTATTTTCTTTTCCCTGAAGGGTTTTGCATCTTGTTCATTACTAATCTCTTTCTATTGACTTTTGGTTGCTTCAACCTTGTATTTAGCATCCTTCCTTTTGGCATCTAGAACTTGCTTAGCATCCTTCCTTGCAGCATCAATAAATTGCTTCTGTGTATTTAATTTCCTAGTAGGAAATCTGTGTCCATGAATAGCTTGACTTGTCTACTCCTTTAGCCCAAATTTGATCTCCCTTACCTTCATTAGCTTTGATTGCTTCTAATTTATTACCAGGTACATGTTCATTACCCTTAGCATCTCGTTCCTTGATAAATATACCAACAGTATTACCTTCACCTCCAATAGTTTTATTCCTCAAATGATAAGAACTCCCTGCTTGAGAAGCCAAGACTGCTTTATACTTTGCAATTTCTTCTGCAGAGGATCTTCTTAATGAAACATCATCTTCATTTTCCTCAAAATTGTAGGCCTCAACATTACTATTGTCATCCTCATTAGAAAAAACTTGTTGATGATGTATATCAACAATTTTCCTTTGATTATCTATATCTACTTCATAAGAACCTTCATCAGAAGAACATTCACTATAGGAAAAATCAAAGTTATCCATAATCATGAGTATATCTTCATCCTCTTGATCCATCTGATTACAATATTCAGGCATGTCCTCCTCAACTTCCATCATCTTTGCTAATGCACATTGTTGTGAGGAATGTGGCATCTGGCAAGTCATACACCAAGGAGTATCTTCAAAGAAATTTCCTGAATTCTTTTGCAAAGGGTTTAGAGCAACCTTGCTTTGAATATTCCTTTGATTGTTTAACACCGGCTTCCCATTATACCAATTGTTATTGTAAGGGTTATCTTGCAATCTAGGGGTTCTTTCATTCCTTTGGTAATTTTTAGGTTGGGCCTTCTATTGCCTTATAATTTTATCATTGATAGTTTCCATAAAACTATCGAGCTTATCCTCAATTGTTCCCCCTTTAGTACCTAAAATCCTTTCTTCACTTTTTGAACTTTTGAAAAGTTTCAGATCATCTCTTCTGCCAACCTTACTAGTTTCTTTGATGATATTTTGAATATTCTCTACCATCTTAAAAGCTTCTCTCAAAGATTGAGGGTGCTTAGCTAGCAGATGGTAACTCATTTTTGCATCAAAATCATTGCAATAATTTACCAAACATACATGATCATTTAGTTGCAGATGAGGAGGAAACCATTTTTTAGCCTTTTGGAACCTTGTATTAAACTCAACAACAAATTCATTAGATCCTTTAACAATATTATTGAACTAATTCAACAAAAAAATTGAGTCAGTTTTGTCACCATATTGTTCTCTCAAAATCCTTTTGAACTCCTCCCAAGAGCCAATGCTCTCAGCAGGAAAACTCCTCTACTATTATCTTGCATCCTCAACAAGAGATTGCATAAATAACTTCATCATGACATATTCTTCTTCCACTTCAAAACCATCCATAACATTTGTGAATTATTTGAGGTGGTCTTCACCACTTAGAGAATTATTTACAAAGAATTTGACTAGAGCCAACCTGATATCTTTAGGGAACGGGTTAGGGTAGCTAGGTATTCCAATGAAACATAGTTGCTAGCATCTATCTACTTGGAGTGGCCTCCTAGTATGTTGATCCTTATGATCATGTCAGTGTTCATCATTTATCTTGTTATCAGAGTGGCTACCATCCCTTTCCTTTCCACTTTCACCATCACCTCGCTCTTTCTTATTCCCATCATCATTTTCAAAATAAGACTCACCATCCTTGTTTCTTCCTCCACCACCTCCTCCTTGACCTCGACCACCACTTCCACTAGGAGTATGTCCATTAGATTTCTTCTTTTACAACTCACTACTAATATGTCTAGTGCTTGAAGCTTTTGAAATATGTGTGGAAAATTGAAGGAATGAAATATTTTTAGCCATTTATGCTTTAGAAGCTATTATTTCAGCTTTCTTCAAATCTTCTTGCATCTTTTCACTTTCCAACTACAACCTTAATATCTCAATATTTGGAGGTGTATCAAGTGAGGTTGGATTAACTTTGGTCTTATTCATGGGGATTTCAGAAGATGATATATTGGTTTTCTCATTGGTGTTGAATGTAGTTTTCTTGGGTTGATCCATAGGTTTCTTCCCATGATCTACAGCTAATGGTTTCTTAGTACTAATAGGAGGGTATCAGGCTCTAGTAGTTGAGATAGACGTATAAGTATCAGTAGTAGAGACCCCCATCAAAACTATTCCTCCAGGAATATCATCAGTCATTTTAGAGGTGAATCTAGAAAGATTTTCCCCAAAGGTTCTATGCATCATGACTTCTCTTATTTTTTCCAATTTTTTTCTCCTAGCATCTCTCTCAAGTTTCTTAGGTCTAATCCTATCTTCCTTCTCTTTTAATTCTTTCATTTTCTTTTCTTCTTGTTCATGAAGTCTCAATTATTCTTCTTCAATGGATTTCATGTCATTGTTTATATCCTCCTCATTTTCCAAGGTATCCCCATGCTCACTTGGGGTAGGAGTAAAGTCAGGCTAGTCAGGAGGATATCCTTCAAGAGAAAATTGGATTGATTCATCAAGGGATTTTCCCTATGGCTTTAAAATTCTTTCCATTAAAAACATTACCAATTTCAAGGGTCAAAGGCTTAGAGAACTCCTTATTCTTTTCCCAAAACTCCCACCTATCTTCCTCTCTTGAGATATTTAATTCACTATCAAAAATTTGTTCAACTGGAAAAATTCCCTGATCTATATTAGACTCTTGAACATTATGTCCTTCTTCATGGACACTAGCACTACTTATATCAACATGGAAAGTAGGAGATATATCAAGATGGGAATCAACAAACTTACTTATTCAGAATGTTTCTTGACCCATTCAAACTAATTTTCCTTTGTAGGTTTTGATTCTTCCTTTTTCTCAAGGTGTTTCTTTACATAGCTTATGGTCTTCCTCATAATGTCAAGTACTGCAAAATATTTCATGTTGTTTTTCTTTTGAGAACTATATTTCACACTAGTACTAAGAACTCAGAGTCGCCACTAAGAATACTAGGAAAAAAAAAGTGATTGCACTTTAATTTTGTACTTGTTACCTCATAAAAGACCTTAAACATTACCCAACAAACAGTGGCAGACTGAAATAACACTTCATGCATAAGACTTATTATGACGAGACTAATGCAAAAATTTCAAATTGATTATTCCTTAAACAATAAAGAATATCACAATGAACAACTAAATCTGACTATACCTGATCTAAATTTGGATACTTTGGACTTAGCTAGTCCATAATAGAGTAACCAATATGTTGTTTTTTTTTAAGAACCAAACTAATCTTTAGAAATACCTATGGACTTTTCCATTTCCAATTATTAGTAACTCTAAAGGGATTGTCCAATGAATGAATAGAGGTTGCTAGAATTCAATTCCTACTCTTTGGGCTCTGTAAGACTTGGGAGGGTGATCCCACAATGTATAGTTAAGGACTTATCATAATTAAATTTAAATACATTACAAAATAATAGATATTCCTCATGAATCCAATCAATGACATGCATCAAATAAGTTGGTAGCTTATATATATGATGTATATATTGAATATGAGAAATTAAACTTTTTAACTTGAAATAACAACAATAGTATCCCCTTGAGATTCTATGATTTTAAATATTGAGTAGTAAATGAAATAATAGTGAGAGTTTAAAATGAATACTCTGCATTAACTAGTGTCCTTATCCCAAGCACAAAGTCAATAAATTTTTATGTAACCAGATAAAAATTTAAAATATAGCACCTATAACCTCAAGAAATCTTGCATTACAACATTCCTCCATGCCATTCCTAATTATTACTTCTCAAAAACATCCTAGCACACAATTCTCATAAGTCATTAATCTCATAATAGCACTTACATTAATTCATTGAATCAATAAACAAGAATGAAACTAAACATCCATCAAGAAATGATAGAGACAAATGAAATAAATCCTTGATCACTATCAATCATAACTTCACAAGATGCATAAAAGGAGAGATGATAACCATGAAACTAATATTACTTTGTATATAAATGCTATATCATTATCAATCTTACATGCATAAGTATGAACTTCAAAAGAAACTTTTAAAATAAAGACTCTAAAGCTTGCTTCATATTATCTTGACAGTCTAATAGTAGTAACTCAAAATTTTCTAACTATTTTTCTTTTGGTCTTGAATTCCTTCTTATAGAGATGAAGGAGCAAACAAGATTTAGACCAGATAGCACACATGTCATGATCTTATTAGACCATTTGTAACAACATTCATTTTTTAGCTACACTTGAGTGCTCAAGGGGAGTGAATAAGACATGAGGTAGAATTAATCCTCAACTCTTCATGGAAGCCAGGTCCCACTTCAAAAATCATCATTAGTTTGTTACAATATATTCTTAGCTATGTGCAAAATCATCATGGGCCAAAAAGTGACGATATGATGGGTATTTGTAGGGTATGTGGCTAACGACTTTCTTAATACCCAAAATTGATGAAACAAAAAGGGTTTTTAAAGGAGATTCCCAGCTTTCCACCAATATAAATTATGCTTTACTTTGAATTTAATAAATAATTATGATTCATTTTCTATTTGAATTACGAGTA